>JAHHFK020000101.1:0-15798 GCA_024533555.2 Aedes koreicus
ACTAGCTGAACCCGGTGCGTGCGCTGCTACGCTTGCAACTAAATGAAGGAAAATTTAATGTAACTGGCACTTTTATGGTTTTTTTTTCGGAATGAGTTTTTTTTTTCTTGAATAAGCAGGGGTTCAAACTTCTATCAAAACATGCTTCTTACCCGAGAAATACACGTTTTGTGTTTAAGTATCCTGGATAATTCTCATTTTTGGTAGAAATTTGTGTTTCATTTGTATGGGAGCCCTCCCTTCCAGAGGGGGGTGGTTTCTCAAACCACCATACAATCATTGCCTTCAAAACCCCCCACATGCCAAATTTGGTTCCATTTGCTTGATTAGTTCTCGAACCATCACACGGGGCTCTTCGATTATAATAAAAATTTGAGTTTCATTTGTTTGATCACCCCCCGCCCTTTCAAAAAGGGGAGGGGTCTTGAACCACCATAGAAACATTCTTGCCTTCAAAACCCCCCACATGCCAAATTTGATTCGATTTGCTTGATTAGTTCTCGAGTTATGAAGAAATTTGTGTCTCATATGTATCAGAGCCCCCCTTCCTGAGAGAGTAGGGGTCTCAAACAATCATAAGAACCTTCCCCAGCCCCAAAAACCCCTTCATATAAATTTTCACGTTGGTCGGTTCAGAAATGTCCGAGTCTATAAGGGTCTGACAGGCAGACAGACAGACAGAAATTCATTTTTATGTATATAGAAATCTACCCTCCAAAAACCCCCATATGCTAAAAGTGGTTTCATTTACTTGATTAGTTCTCGAGTTATGCAGAAATTTGCTTTTTATTTGTATGGGAGCCCCCCCCCCCCCCCCCCCTTCAAAATGGCGAGGGGTATTGAACTGCCATAGAAACATTTCTTGCCTCCAAAAACCTCAACATGCCAAATTTGGTTTCATTTGCTCATTGGCTCTCGAGTTATGCTAAAAATTATGTTTCATTTTTTGTGGAGTCTCCCCTTCCAGCAGGCGGAGGGGTCTCAAACCACCTTAGAAACATTTATTTCCTTCAAAAACCTCCACATGCCAAATTTGGTTCCATTTGCTTGATTTGTTCTCGAGTTATGCTGAAATTCGTGTTTTATTTGTATAAGAGACCCCTCTTTCAGTGAGCGGAGGAGTTTCAAACCACAATAGAAACATTTCTTGCCTTCAAAAACCTCCACATGCCAAATTTGGTTCCATTAACTTAATAAGTTCTCGAGTTATTCAGAAATTTGTGTTTCATTTGTATGGAAACCCCCTCCCGCCCCCTTCCAGATGGCGGAGGAGTCTCAAACTTCCATAGAAACATTTATCTCCTCCAAAAACCTCCACATGCCAAATTGGGTTCCATATGCTTGATTAGTTCTCGAGTTATGCACAAATTTGTGTTTCATTTGTATGAGAGCCCCCCTCTTACAGAGGGCGGAGGGGTCTCGATTTACCTTAGAAACATTTCTTGCCTTCAAAAACCTCTACCTGCCAAATTTGGCTCCATTTACTTGATTAGCTCTCGAGTTATGTAGAAGCTTTTGTTTCATTTGTATGGGAGCACCGCCCCCCAACCTAACAGAGAGAGAGGAGGGGTCTCGAACTATCGTAGAAACATTTATTGCCTTTAAAATCCCCGCATGCCAAATTTGGTTCCATTTGCTTTATTAGATCTAGAGTTATGAAGAAATTACAGTTTCATTTGTATGACAGCACCCCTTCTAGGAGAGGGGAGGGGTCTCAAACCACCATAAAAACATTTTTCTCCTCCAGAAAACCCCACATGCCAAATTTGGTTCCATTTGCTTGATTAGTTCTTGAGATATGCAGAAACTTCTGTTTCATTTGTACGAGAGCCTCCCTTTCTAGAGAGGGGAGGGGTCTCTGACTACCATAGAAACATTGCTTGCCTCCAAAAACTTCCGCATGCTAAATTTGGGTTCCTTTGCTTGATCAGTTCTCGAGTTATGCAGAAATTTGTGCTTCACTTGTATGGGAGCCCCCCTTTCCAGAGAAGGGAGGGGTTTCAAACCATCATAAGAACCTTCCGGTGTCCAAGACGAATCCAACAAAGCAAAAATCTTGCCAAACGGTCCTTCCGCTCGCGAGTTAAATCGTGACAAAGGAAACCCCAACTCATTTTTATTTATATAGATGATGTCCTCGCTTTCCAATTGGTTATGGCGTGTGCTGAAAGAATTTCTCACATCCGTTGTAGGGAAGAAAAAAACACATTCATTGTCAGATAAGTCTGTAAAGGTTCATTTATATAGAGGTGACATCAGATAATTGTTTGGCTCAATTAAACTGCTCATCAATCACAGGAAGCTTGAGGTTTTGTCAAGACAATTTTGATTTAGGACTGATGTGGCCTCCATGTAAATCCACTCATAGGTTATATGCCGGGCAGATGAAAGCTTGCTGTATGCATTCATATGGTGACCATTTTCACAAACTATTAGTGTATGATTTCTGCTTCTGCTACATTGATTCAACAACACAGTCGAGCATTTCCACGAATGCCAGCACATCGTATGGATCTTGCTGAGAACAGCACTGATTCGTGGAAGCTTATGGATGGTATGAGTGGATTCTGGGTCAATTAAATTAATACATGTTGCAGGAAAGTATTATCAGAAAATTGGATGAGAATGAATCCTACGAGATTTTTTTTTGTGGGATAGTAGATTTGCATATCAAGTTAAATTTCAGGTCAAGGTTTTTTTGAGAAAATGAGAGGAGCTTTTTTCATTCTTAAACTAATACTTCAATCAATTCAAATTTTTGTGATATATTTTGTTTCCGTATGTGAGACAAAATTAACAAATTTGTTTCGTAAATTGACGATTTAGTCGTCTTTTGCCTCTGTGGAATAAGGTGATCCGAAAAAGAATGTTATACCAAATGAGAGATTATTGGAATCCCAGGTAGAAAATGTTCCGAATCGACGACAAGTGATCCGTTGATATGAGGTAACAAAGATCAGCGGGGTAACATTGATCAGTTTGACCCGCACCAGGAATAGATCTTTTAATTCACAATTCAAATTTATTAAATATATCATTTTCAATTGATACTTTTTACTAAATATGAATTGTGTCCCTTAATCTTCCAATTTTAAGCTTGTAAAAGCAAAAACATTTGATTAAATTTTCGATTTATTGGTTAAAAAAATTATAGCTTAGTTGCAGTACCTTGATAATTCAACTTCCGGCAAAAATCAGTTTGAGCTTGTCTAATAGTGAACATATAAAATTAACAGATTTTTTTTCTGAGACAGGTTCGGTTTATTTTAATAATTCACAGAACATCAAATCATAGCGGCAAACATACTTTTGCATATAAAACTATAAGGGACAGCCCAATGAGGTTGTACGCAAAGTTGACGTAGGACTACGTAGCAATGTGTAATGAATTTTATTATTATTATTTTTAATTGCCTGTCTTAGAATAGAGGCTGCATTGATCGATTGGATCAAGAAGCCTTGCCGAAAATCAGTGTATAACACACGCAGGGCTGGTAGCAGGTCACTTTTTAGTGACTTGGTCACTATTTTGAGACTAGTCACTAAAAAGTCACTATTTGCATTCAAAAGTCACCAAAGTCACTATTTTTCAGAAAATGGTCACTAAAGTCACTATTTTCGAACCACGGATTGTAAAAAGTTTAAAAAATCACTTGTACTTATTGGACAATATTGAACCAAACTAAGCGATCTGGCCACACTATATAAAAGTCGAGAAATTTACACCTAAAAACTAGATGCCCTGGCGAACGCTGTCCCGCCTCTACCTCAATTGAACTTGTAAAATGCAGAGCGGTGGTCGGTCACAACACTCTGGATTAGCTTGAATGCAACGCACGTGGCCCCCAGTTTTCCTTATTTATACAATTTTCCAGCTATTTCATAATAATTTTTCATATTGCTATACATATAAACCCAGTGAACCCCATGACGAATCGAACGGGATAGGAATAAAACACTTAAAACGTTTATCCAATATGCAAATAAAAGGTCCATTGAAGAAACTACATAAAAGAATCAAGTGTATTTTTTATTTACACTCACTTTTTTTCAAAAATATTTTGTTAGATTTAGTTTTTTCAAAAGTGGACTACTCTTTTGGTATCCAAATAGTCGAGAAAAGTGGGAACGAATTGTAAATCAGAGAAAGGACTTATTTTCAGTTACTCACTTAGTTATTCTGAATCTAGATTTGGTTGTTCGTATCCCGACAGTCAAGCGAACTCAATTCGATCATAGGTGAAATCGGGATACAGTGCAATTCGACCAGTTTATAAAAGCGTTATGATTTCAATTTTCCTAAGATCTCGTACACGAAAGTTTTATATTTTTTCTAGGAAATTTTCTGAGACAAATATTCTTAGATTATGATACAGTAGATTCAAAAAAAAACTATAATTCATCAATTATTCAAGTTTATACTGACTTTGTTTCATACATCTAATGTACGCTCATCTGGAAAGGTTGCTGCGAACCATCGTCGGTCGAGTTTGTAAGCCCAATGTGTAGCCCGCGATTGCTTCACTTCCAGAGGACGTTTTGGACAATTTTGAGAACTTGCTACCTGCGGAAAAAGTTCTTGTTGGGGATGAAGCAATGGCAGAGCTGGTCAAATTAAAGGAGATCGACAAACTCCACTTTTTCAACAATGCAAACAAGCATTACGTTGCTGCTGGTAAGCACGTAATCAAAAACTACAAGGTACAGCCCCATTGGGTTGTTCGAAATGACGTAGGACTAAAATACTAACTGTAAGCCATTTAGATGGCACAATGCAATGTTCTTTGAATTAGCTCTTTCAGGCCTAATTTATACAAGCAATTTGGTGAATTCTGATTGATTTGGTGCTCAAAAATGATTGAAAAAAGTAGGAACTATGTTTTTGAAATGTTCTGTGTCGTCCAAACTACCTAGGATTTCAGAACTGAAGATTTGCAGTAACAGTAACTTTATCCGCTATACAATATTATGATATGTATTCAAACATATTCAATGAATGTCCTGGAAGACCAACTGACATTATGAGATAATCTTGGGATATTCTATGCCAAACAAACTTACTTAACTTTGTATAGTTTGGAGTACCTAAAATATCCCAAGATTGTCGCACTATGTATGTTGGCCTTCCACACTATTCAATCAATATTGTTAAATACATATTATCCCTTTGCACACTCCAAACACCTACTGTTACAACGTAGATCTTATGTTTTGAACTCAAGGACAGTTTGGATGACCTAGAACATCATAAGGTTATCAAATAATGAATTTTGACCTCCCAAAAGGTTCATTCAATATGTTTGAATACATATCGTAACTTTATATAGCTCCAAAAACTACTATTACAACTGTAGATCTGAAGTTTTTAACTCAAGCTCATTTTGGATGACCTAAAACCTCCCATACAAAAATATTTAACGTTTATCAACGAGAATTTAATAACACGTATGCATATGTAAAAATACTCTAAAACAACGCTTTATACTATTAATAAGGCATTTATTTTTTCCTCCTGAACTTCTTCATATTCAGGATGTTCTAGGTCGTCAATTAGGCCTTAAACTAATATGTTTTTTTTTTTAATTTTCCAGATAGAAGTATTGATGGAAAACAAATGTGCCGAAGACAGGGTACACTTTATTCAGTCTGTGTGATTTTATACAGCCATTATCCTTTTAGGGTCATAGATGAGACTGAACACTTTTCAATAGTAAGGAGTGTATCGAATATAAGCTATCCACATACATACAAACCATCATTAATAAGTTTGGGGAACACTATTCTTTGGATAGGCTACCAGGAAGAGGCAGAAAATCCGGTTCTTCCAACCCGAAACTGGAGCAGAAAGTGGTATCTCTAATCATGAAGAACAAATCAATGTCAATACGTGATTTGGCCAAAAAAGCAGGAACGAGTGTCGGAATGATCCAGCGTATCAAGAGGCGAAACCACCTGAAGACCTACAAGAAGCAGAAAATCTCGAAACAAAGTGCAGAACAGAAGAAGCGAGCAGCAACAAGGGCCCGGAAATTGTATTCGCGTCTTTTGCAGCGTCCGGATGCATCCGTTTTGATGGACGATGAGACCTATGTAAAGGAGGACTCAAAAACCCTTCCAGGTCCACAATACTTTACTGCCGTCGTTGGGGAGGATGTGAGCGATGCGGACAGGTCGATTCAAGTGGAGAAATTCGGTCAAAAGGTACTGGTATGGCAAGCAATATGTTCCTGTGGTTCGAAGTCAACCATTTTTTACACTACCGGAACTATAAATGCGGAAATCTATCGATCTGAGTGTCTCCAGAAGAGATTGTTGCCTTTATATAAGAAGCATAGTACACCTCCACTGTTTTGGCCGGATTTAGCGTCGGCTCACTATGCCAAAACCACTCTCAATTGGCTTGCGGAAAAGGGTATAGATTTCGTTGAGAAAAATATCAATCCACCAAATTGCCCTCAGCTTCGACCCATCGAACGTTACTTGTCAATCGTGAAGAGGGTCTTCAAGAAGACTGGTAAGGCAGCTGGGAGCATGCAGGAGTTCAAAAAAATTTGGGCTCAAGCGTCCAAAAAATGCGATGCAACACTTGTCCGGAACTTGATGAAGAGCATTCGATCCAAAGTTCGAAAATTCGTGAAGGAATAACTTAAATTTCATCCGGTCTTCATTATGTTCAAGTTTAACCTCGTACAATAAAGGATCAATTTTTTGTATGAATAAAATATCGGTTTTCAACAAAATTTGAAAGAAAGTTTGTGGATAGCTTATTTTCGATACACGCCTTATGTGGCCCGAAATCAACAATGTTCTGTATTGAAATTGATGCGTAGAAATACTTCCGATCGATTGGTGAAAACATTTTGAAAAACTTTTGAGAAATGACTGATATATTAATGCTCAAAACCTGACCACTTTTCGTGTCGGTCGCAATGCGTTTTGTTTTTTTAAATTGTACCCATGTATAGAAAACAAAGACGTAGTTCTCCGTCAAAAGTCTGGTTTGCAGAACTCGTTTATTAAATATTGCCAATGCCTCAACCCACCAGCCGTTGCATCCAGTGAAAGCTCCAAGTATGTTGTGGAAATCACCAAGTTACTTCCGATTCGGGTCAAATATCTTCATATTGACGAATGGAACTTGTTAAACTGCTAGGTGCTGACCTTGAGTACAGAGTACAGAATTGAAGAATATTGGAACCAGTTGTTTACTAAGAAAGCGGCTGTAGGTGAGCCTAAATACCCTCAGGTGATGGTAGTGGTAGTGAAGACAGCTTCACATGGCAACGGCTAAAAAAATGAAGTGAGAAGCAAGATATGTCAGAAGTGCTTCTAGCACAGGCCATGCTGGAAGGCGTTCCAACCGTGCGTATAGACCCGTCTTCGTAAAAACGAGCTGCGGACCAAGTGCAGGAGGTCGTGGAGAATAAAAAAGTCGCATGATTACAGGCTTTTTTACTAAAAAAAAAACCCAAAAAGTGACACTGCGCCGTAGTATTATTCATTATTGCAAACGGGGGTGATCACTTAGTTCATTTTTACTGTACTTATACAACAAATGTATAAAAGATTAAAAATATACTAAAATTTGGAAATCACTTTTTAGTCACTATTTGGTCACTATTTGGTCACTATTTTTATTATTTTAGTCACTAAAGTCACTATTATTTATCCATAAATCCGCTACCAGCCCTGCACACGACCGGCTTATGTAGACAAAGTTAAACCGTTTGATGCATTGTCTGGTTCAACATGGTAGATTTGTTTCGTTTGGTTGGGAGAGCTATATTGAAAGTTAGGTGGTGTTTTAGGGGGGGGTTGGGTCGGGATAGGTAAGTATGTTAGTAAATTAATTTTTTTGCTTAGTTTAAAATTTGTTTTGTTTTTATTTTTTTTTTGGGTGTGGGGTGTTGTTTGGGGTGGGGTGGGGGAGGGGGGAGGGGGGGGTGGGTGTGGTGGGACTATTGTCTGGGGGGGTATTTTTTTTTTTTTTGCGGTTGTGGTTTGTGAGTGTGTGTGTGAATTATAGTTTTAAATTTATGTATTTTTTTTTATGTTTATGGGAAAAAAAAATAAAAATAATATAAATTCGTTCAAAATGTTTCAAGTATTCGTGATGGTCGCTATTTTTCAAATTTTCATTTTACCTCTACTGTAGCCGATGGACGTAGTCTAGGTCAAAATAGCGTGGGTGTTCGTAGACCAGCATTAAAAAGTAAGTATGTGAGAAAATTATATTGTACACTCTTTAGAGAGCATTTGGTGGCTCTGAAAAGGGCCGTGTGGTTTGAATGATGATACGGACACGCTCGTATTTGCTACGACGGTTGAGAGGGTCCTGATCTTTATGGCATGAAAGATAGTTGAGGACCTGTTCGAAATATGAATTTTATATACAACTACATACAAGATTTCTTTAAAGAATATGTAACTGTATAAAAACTCTTACTCCATACATAAATGCCGAGCTTATTTCTCTGGCTATTAAAAACATCGAAGGGTCTATCGCTCCCCGCACAAGCAAGAAAGAGCGGGCCACCCTGAGAAATGAAACCAACTAAGTTCCTGCAGGTGAACCTACATCATGCAAAAGGAGCATCTGCTGTTATGAGTCGGAGGTTTAGAAAAGAGGGGCTGGGCGTGGTACTAGTTCAAGAGCCATGGACCAATCAAGGAAAAATACTTGGTATTGAATCACAGGACTGTAAGCTGTTCTATGATGAAAAGCAGAGTACGCATAGAACTGCTGTTTTGGTTGATAAAACACTGAATTGCTATCCCATTACAGAATTCTTCAAACGGGACATCGTTGCGGTCATGGTAGAGGTGCCTACCACCAGAGGAAAAACTGAGGTCATAGTGGCTTCAGCCTATTTTCCGGGTGATGCTCCTGAGGTGCCTCCTCCTGAGATCGATTCATTTGTCACGTACTGCAGAGCAAATAATAAGTCATTCATCATTGGCTGTGATGCCAACGCACATCATACCGTATGGGGTAGTACGGATATCAACAGTCGAGGGGAGTGCTTATTGGAATATCTCTCATCAAATAATATAAACATATGCAATAAGGGAAACGTACCTACATTTTTAAATGCTATTAGACAAGAAGTCTTAGATCTAACATTGTGTAATAGTGCAATGTATGAAAGAATTGCAAATTGGGAAGTTTCTGAAGAAACGTCATTGTCAGATCATAGACACATTATGTTTGAATCGAGTGGGGGGAATCGGTCAACTACTACGTTTATAAATCCTAGGAAAACTAACTGGGATCAATATGTACATTGTTTGAATTCGGAGTTATTTACAGAAGGTGGAAAGATCGATTCTGTTCAGAAATTGGAATCGTTTGCCCAAAAGGTAAATGATAAGATTTTAAATTCTTTCACCACTAGTTGTCCTATCAAAAAATCGGCCTCTAACAGGGATGTTCCATGGTGGAAATAAATTGGAACGTCTGCGTAAAACGTCTCGTAGATTGTTTAATAAAGCGAAAAGAACCTCAGATTGGACCCCCTATAGGAGTGCACTTACTGAGTACAATAGAGAAATAGGAAAATCCTAACGAAGATCCTGGGTTCTAACGTGTGAAAACATAAGCAATAGTCCGGAAGTTGCAAGACTTCAGAGGGCTCTTGCAAAGGATCACACGATTGAACTTGGGAATCTGAAAAATGAGGATGGAGTTTTTACAAAAACTCCTAGTGAAACGTTAAAGTTGATTATGGAAACACATTTTCCTGGATCAGTTTTGTGTGTAGATCCAATCAGGGATGGATCACTTGAAGGTGAAAGAAGTTCTAAAAGGACATCTCAATTGTCTGTTTGAACAAAAATCGCCGCAAATGACTTGGCTGATAAAATCTTTAAGAAAGCCAGGGTAGAAAATGCGTTGAAATTTTTTCAGCCTTACAAATCTGCAGGAATGGACGGGATATTTCCAGCATTACTTCAAAATGGCGAAGCACTGTTGATCTCGCCATTAATTGAGATTTTTAAGGCAAGTTTAAGACTCAACCATATTCCAACTTCATGGACACAAGTAAAAGTTATCTTCATACCTAAAGTAGGAAAGCGAGACAAGGCGCATCCTAAATCATACAGACCCATTAGTCTTTCATCAGTCCTATTAAAGACTATGGAAAAAGTGTTGAATGATTATATCAATTCAAATTACATGAACAAGCATCCACTATCTGAGTTCCAGTTTGCTTACCAGTCCGGTAAGTCAACAGTTACGGCACTGCATAGTGTGGTTTCAAAGGTAGAAAAAGCTCTATCGGTAAAAAAAAAGCACTTTGTTCTTTCTTAGATATTGAAGGAGCTTTCGACAACGCTTCCTATTCGTCTATGGCTCGTGCCATGAAGAAGAGGAACTTTGACATGAACATAATTAACCATGCTCGCAAAAGGAGAAATCACTTCCGAGCTGGGAAGTTCGTCTATTACAGTACGGGCAACAAAAGGTTGTCCCCAAGGAGGAGTCCTCTCACCACTAATGTGGTCCTTGGTTGTAGACGATCTTCTAAGAAGCTTAGAGGAAAAAGGTTTCGAGGTTGTAGGTTTTGCAGACGATATAGTCATCATATTGATGGGAAAATTTGACAACATCATTTCAGAAAGAATGCAATGGGCCCTAAAATTTACCCAGTCTTGGTGTATCAAGGAGGGCCTTAGCAGTAGTAATCAAAAGTAGTAATTGTACCTTTCACTAGGAAAAGGAAGTTTAGTCTAAAAGCGTTTCAGCTAGGAGGATTAAAGATTCATCTTAGTGAACAAGTTAAATACTTAGGAGTGATACTGGATGCCAAATTGAACTGGAATGCTCATCTTGAGTGTGTGATCGGTAAGGCAACCAGTGCTTTCTGGATATGCTCAAAAACAATTGGAAGAAAATGGGATCTAAGACCAAAAATGATAATGTGGATTTGTAGAGCCATAATACGTCCAAAAGTAACGTATGCTTCTCTTGTGTGGTGGCCAAAAACAAAAGAGGCTACTGCACAGAAAAAGCTTACAAAACTTCAACGGCTAGTATCCATTGCTATAACGGGAGCGATGCGCAGCACTCCATCAAATGCATTGAATGCAATTCTAAATCTACTGCCGTTGCACGAATAGGTGCAACTAGAAGGGGAAAGGAGTATGCTTAGACTTAAACGGTTGAAAACTTTCATGTCTGGTGACTTAGTCGGTCACCTGAGCATTTCACTAAGCTTTCAAAACGATGTATATGTGTGAAGTGATGTATATGAATGGAGACTGGATGAAACCTGTGGAAAACCATGACATCCCTTACAACATTATGTGAATGTTATGGCTCCATAAAATTATTCACAGATGGCTCAAAAATTGGAACAAAAACGGGAGCAGGAATCTTCAGCCCTGGGGTAGAAATCTCAGTGGCGATGGGAAACTATCCAACGGTTTTCCAAGCAAAGATCTTTGCTATAATAAAATGTGTTAACGTTTTTCTGAAGAGGAGATATAGATATGCAAATATTTGTATTTTTACAGACAGCCAAGCGGCACTCAAAGCGTTAGGTAATTATAAATTCCAAAAGAACTCGGTAAATTTATTCTGGGTTCCGGGACACTGTGGCATTGAAGGCAATGAAAGGGCAGACGAGCTTGCTAAACAAGGTTCAAATGCACAGTTTATTGGCCCAGAACCATTCTGCGGTATATCATACTGTGCCATAAAAATGGAATTAAAATCTTGGGAAGTGCAAAGGGTGATGACCAATAGGTTGGTCAGCAAAGTGTGTTCAAGCGAAAAGGTTTATAGGTTTATGTAACAACTAGTAAAAAGCTTCTGGAGCTCAATAAGAGAGTTCTTTGTACCTATACTGGCCTAGTAACTGGACATTGCCCGAGTAGACATCATTTGAAAAACCTTGGCCAGGTTCAGAATGATATCTGTCGTTTCTCTAACATGGAACGTGAAACCTCGGAACATCTGCTTTGCAGTTGTGATGCTTTGTACAAGAGCAGACATACATTTCTGTACAGTGGCTATATGCAACCTAAAGAAATTTGGACTGCAAATCCTGGAAAGGTGTTGGGTTTTATAAACTCAATTTTGCCTGACTGGGAGACGCGTCTTGCGCTGGTCACTTGACAAATGGTGATCTAGCTTTAAGATGCGAATAAGAATAGTAAACATGGGTATACTACAAAAGTTCAACTCAGTGGACGCAGTGGTTCTACGCCCCAACAAAAACAAAACTGTATAAAAATCATTATGTCATCATCATTGGTCATCAATTTAAACGATATTTTTTTTTGCAGGAATTCAATAAACCCTTAACAACTTCTCCAAATGTTTGAAAGTCGACTTTAAACTCATGCTATTATATAAAATAGCTTAAAGATATATTCGCGCCGATTGCTGCTCAGATACTTTGCAGTCACATTCTGCGACATTTTACTTTCTCTTTCAAACACTTTCTCAAAAACATTTGATTCCTATTGCAAGGTAGGGACTCTATCCAACGCACTAAAACGAACAGAAACACTTTCAAGCACTGATTGGATTTTGAAGAGAACATTACCCACATTGAACAACTTGTTATAATAAAATTATGTCTGTAATAGGGAAATCATAGCATGCCAGCAACCAGCGGGCTGCGATTGCAAAAGGCAAATAAACTTTAAACGACCCTTAGTTATGTTGACTCCCATCTTGAACGACGAGTAAAAAGAATATTCAGTGAGTACAATTTTCTCTATCATCATTTCGTCCCATCAGTCAAACAACACATTCTTGATGACTTATTTTGCCGTGTTCACTCATTCCGTTTTCCCTGTATTCCACACAACTCATTCACACGACAGCAAAGCGCATATCTGGCTATTCAAGCGTCAAGAGGTTTTGATTGCTTGACTGAATGTTCTGGTAACCAGTCATTCGTTTTCGCGTTCGTGAGTGATTTTTTTTCTGCTACAGGAATATGGCTGAAAGCGAAGGAAACTCCTCAACGACAAAGAAAGCCAAAAGACGGAGCGGTAGTAAACGATCGATGGCTGAAATCGGTACAGAGTTTGTGGTTCGAGATGGAGAAAAGGCGTTTTGCAGGATCAACTCGAGAAGTGGCTGCAAATACGTGCAGGCAAAATACGACATCGGGAATTTTGTGCGTCATTTTCGATCGCAACATGCAGAAAAAGCCTACGAATGTAGTTTGCTAAGAGATTACATTCCAGTTACCAAGAAATCGAGGAATATCCCAAAATGTTCGGTTCCTATAGATAAACCGCTACTCCTCAATTCAGTAATCAAACTGGTATCATATCAGCAGTTACCGATGTCTTGTTTCGAGTGGGAAGGATTGCGACAACTTCTGGATCCTATAGCTGCTGCTGTTGGTTGCAAAATAAATCCGACTAATATGAAGCTCCACATGAAAAATATCGCTGGTAAAATTCGGAAACTTCTGGAAGAAGAAATGCAGAACAAGCTAATTTCAATAAAAATTGATTCTGCATCTCGTTTTCACCGACACATCCTTGGCATCAATGCCCAATACGTAGTAAGCGGCAAGGTTGTGATCAGAACGCTAGGTATGATTTTTTGATCGGTAGCTATAACAAACAAGTTGTTATATTTTTATGATATTTTTACAGCTATGCTAGAAGTTAAGGAAAGTCAAACTGCAGCATTCCTTAAAGGAAAATTTTTGGAAGTCCTGGACTGTTCCTCAGTTACCAGCCATCAAATCTTTTCTATCACATCGGACAATGGCACCAATGACCGTTTGGCCACTTACCCGTCTCTCCACTTTGCGGATCCACTGCTCGCACTCGTCGTAAAATAAAACCCTCACGTGTTAACCCCATTAGACAGAGACCAGAAACCGTGGCTATCAGTTATGCGGCGTCTTCACTGCGAGAGAATGCGCACTCACTGGGCAAAGAACTGCGCAGTCTTCATCCCTCCACCACCAAGCAGTGATTGGCGTCCTCAAATAAAAAAAAAAACTCAGACTCAGAAAAAGAGAGTTGTAATTCGGAAATGAGATTTCCACAAGCTATAATCGAACTTCTTCATAGCCTCATGCAGAGGGAATTCGGTTGCTCTTTTTTTTTTCTTTTCTGGGGCTCACGTAAACTAGCAATCATGAAACAATTGTACCCCTTCTTCGCTGCTGAACCTGTCTTTCGGAGGGAATTCACCAAGGACCGCAGCCTCACCGATGAGCGGGAGCTGAAGATGGAACGAAATTAAAAGTAACCAAACGATGGCTGAAAAGAGACCTGAACGAATTGAACCTTCAACAAAAGATTGCGCGAAAACAGCGGGGCCCGTCGGAAAGATTTATTCACACATTGGAAAACAAGTTGAAAAAAAAAACCTTCTTGGCCTAGAACAATATAGTGAACGCGCACTGCGAAGCTCGCTAGTTAGTTGCCGGAGCGTGTGTTTATCGACGTAGTTTGTTAACGCCAGCAGGGCAGGAATAGAGAAAAAAATCCAGGGGCTTCGAAATAAATCAGGTCACACGGCGTTAATGCCTTGTTAGAGACCGATCTAATGATGAACCGAGATCTCGTAACGATGGTAGTCGTTGGAAAAGGCCACTGAAAGTCATTAACCCACCTGAGCCAATCATTGCCATTGCCATTATCTGCACCATCGGCGTCTCCCAGTCAACGAGGTCGGTTTGGCGGGGTGGCGAACAACTTCTCAAACATAACTGGTAAAATGTACTTTTTAAAGCTGGAAGGATCCTGGATCTACTTAAACTTTGTTTAATTTTTGCAGCTTCTTATATTCTAGAATTAGAAAAGTTTCTGTTAAAGTTTGAAAAAATGGTTATCCATTCCAAGCAATTTGCACCATTTGTATTCGTTGCAGAATATAGAAAGTAACACTCTAGTTTTATAATGGTTGAAAATACTTTATCGCAGCAAGCCGGGCTTCGAAACTGACGTGTTTTGCTTCTTTAAGCTGCGTCGTTTTCGCGAAAAAATCAATAGTACCTCGTAATTTAACTTGAACTAACTGTGAAATCATAAAATCTCCGCGTGCATTGTAAGCCGTAGGAAATACAATCGATTCCCTTTCGAAATGTTTGAGTGTCGGTATTTCCGTTTTTTTTTTGTTTTTGTGCTTCGCCCCGCACCCGGAAGAAGAGTTACATCAGCTTAGTTTTGGTTATTAGTGGTAATATTGTGACACTCGGGTATAATTTATTAGTTTAGAGTGTTTTTCCGCTTTGTCGCGAGTGAATCGATGATTATTAGCAGTTTGAAGCTCGAAATAGAGTCGCCTCATTGCGGGGATTTCAGCTATTGGCAGTGTGTGGAGTGAAAAAAAAAGTTAAAGACGAGGACGAGTAGCAGCCATCTGCTGGTCAGAAGCAGCAAACGAAAACAACGCGCATGGACGGGTGAAAAGCTTGCACATAATTTTAGGTGACCACCACGGTACAGAAATTTTGTTATGCAGGTTGCATATCTAGCGGGCGGTTTCGCAACGTTAATTTTTGCGCATATTTAATCGCGAGTGTAAAAATTAATTACGAATCAACGTCGACATTTTTTTTTTTATGAATGAACAAGATAGTGTGATTCAGGAGGCGGACATGGGTGAGATGTATCTGACTATAACTATATAACAATAATCTTATTTTCAAATAATACTAAATACGTGCCTGGTTTGGAAATTCAAAATTTCCAAATCTGGAAGTGTGTTACAGTGCCCTTATCCAAATGATATCGGTAATGTTTACATGCGGGGCTTATTGTATGTGAAAGTAACCTCGGAATGGGCGTGACTCTCCAGACATTCTGAAA
>JAHHFK020000102.1:0-34989 GCA_024533555.2 Aedes koreicus
TCTAGGGTTTTTTTTTCAAAAGGGCGAAACTGACAAAAATTGAAAAATTGCGTTAATACCATAACGAGATGAACGACAAGCTAAACTTCATTCTTGTTTCAGTGTTCAACAACTTTGGTTTAGCTTTCTACTTTAAAACAAGAAAATTCTGAAGGGCGAATATGAATTCAGATTATTTTGGCTTGACAGTTCAATTTCGCCTGCTTAATCGAACGAGGTCGAAAAGGCTTATTAGCAGGTGAAATTTTATTCAGGCCTCTGGACATTTTTTTCATTTTAATTAAGGATTTACGTTCTGAAATTACAAAAAAAAATTAAAATAAGTTCTTGTGGCAAGGTTTCACCACAATATAGTTCGTCACAATGGATTTCTGCAGATTTCAACACCTTTTCGGTAAGTTTTTAATTTGCAACGTAGCTTTGTTTTCTTTTCATATGAACATGCATAAAAAAAACTATTCAACTTACTTCCTTTTTTTGCATTTTAGGTGCTCCTGCTATACCAGAGGTATACGAACGACAAATTCCGGAATTGCCGTAAGAAATGTCGTATTCACGGGAAAATTCTCAGCCATATTCTGACCCATTGGCAGATTCACAATCGGATAAAAACGATGCTTCACAGCCGACATCTGACCCCTTGGCTATCACGACACCAAACAACCGACTCACAGCCGACGTATGACCCGCTAACCATGTCCAGATCACTGATGTTTCAACCCAATAGTGATCCACTCGCCATCACATTGTCGGAAAACCGATTTGATCATCCCAAGGCATTGTTCAATGGAACCCCACAGGTTACGTCAGATCCGCTGGCCTATTTTAGGTAAAGGCACTATTATTTAGTTAAATAAAGTAAATACAATTTATGTATTATTACTTCTTTCTAAGCCATGGCAATTTGAGAGTGTTAATGAAATTGCAACACAGTGCAATGACAGCAATTGAGTGCAGAAAAATCCTTAGCTTCAAAGCATGTCAGCATGTCTCACTTATCGAAAGATAACGACTTTTATACGTCATCATTCAGTGGTGTCAATTGTTCCACGCTCACGAAACAGAGACATCAGAAAGTTTCACGAGTAATATTTAGGTAGATAAACATGCAATAATGATCTTGCAACCTTTCATTCTTTGAATTTATTTTTAGATCGATATTGAACAATAGTTCCGTTGCAGAAGGTTCGCATGGCAGTTCTGCTCTTGTCCATCCGGTTCATACTACAGAAATCAGTCAACACGAAGCTGTGATTATGAATCCCAACCAGGATGCACAAGATGATTCTGACTCTTTTGTGGAATCGTCACAGCCTGATGCTTTATCAAGATATTATGCAGTTCACTGTCACGGTAAAAAAAAAGACTGAGAAACGTCGTAGAGAATCATTCTTATCCATGGATATAAGTACACCATCATTTCAACATATTGCAACTTCTACTCCAAAGAGACCGCACTCAGATAATGATAATCCAATAAAATCACGGAACATTGTGAGACAAACTTTTTTTAGGTAACAAGATTCAAAACAATTACTATGATAATGAACTCTGACTTGACCCTTAACACTTTTCAGACCATTTGAAAACAAGAGTTCAGCCGAGAAACCTATACACCATGACAGTAAAAAAGATACGTCCACCGATGTAGCGCACTCACAATGGAAAATAGATTCAAAAATATTGTTCGAAAACAAGGAAAATCGCCAAGTTCGAATCAAGAAAGCACATCCCAAAGCCGCTCAGCATATCGAGTAAATATAATATACATATTCGGTATTGTTATATTGGAGTGTCTGTAATAAGAGTGAGGACAAGGTCAAAATTGGAATAGCAATGATCGCTGTAGCAATCATCCATAGTAACCCCTGTTCCAAACGAATAAAAGACCTGAGGATTTTGTAGAGGTTTGGGCCGGAGGTTCACAGATTTGTTTTTATCCCTCCCGCGCGCGCGCGTGTGTGTGTGTGTGTGTTGTGTGTGTGTGTGAGAGAGAGAGAGAGAGAGAGAGAGAGAGAGAGAGAGAGAGAGCGTGTGTGACAAACTTTTGCGCCTCAGTTTCCGCGATAAAATAAAATTGATTCGAATTGAGTCAATCCTACTATACTTTGCTTACCAATCTGGCCAAGGGCGGGATGTCGTCACCCATTTCCACGGGCCATGACTGCACTTCGTAAGCCTTGCAGTCTGTGGATGGTCCGCAGGTCGCCTTTAATGGACATAGGAAACACACAAACCACTGCGACCAGTCATTTGATCTATTGCAGTAATAGTAAGAGCCTTCTACTTGATCGATTCACTTTGCACGTAGCGCTCCTCTTCCCGTATCAGATAGTTCTCGAGAACCATTTTCACCGTCCTGTTGTCCGACATCCTTACGACATGCTCAGCCCATCGTAGTTGGCCAATTTTTGCGCTTTCTCCACGTATCATCTTCCATCTGCACTCCACCGTTGAGCTTACGCAGCATCTTTCGCTTGAAGAAACCAAGTCGTCATCCTTTGGATTTCCCGAGCTCGGGGACCTATGGAGTCCGCAGTAAGCACGGTTTCCAGCCATAATGCGCCCTTGTATCTCTCTGCTGGTGTCGTTATCGGCGGTCACCAAAGAACCCAAGTACCGAATTCGTCGACCAGCTCGATTTCATCACCTTGGTACGCATCAATCCGACTAGCTTCTCCATCGCACAGTGGGAAAAAACTAAGGATAAAATCTGTAACTTTTGTCGCTTTTAAGATGCAAAGAACCTGCTCATACAACCTCCGTGCAAAGACGTCTATAAATTATTCAAGAATACAAGGGGAAGTGGGGGTAAAATAAGCTCTATAACTTCACAATCATATCCGTGCCGTGATTGCAACCAATTCCGTTCGATTCTCCAGTCAATTTCCAAGCGGAAATGGCCTTGTTTACAAGCCGCGCTTATAAGCAACAAAACTTACAGATTTTTGCCTTAGTTTTCATCAGTTCTTGCCCACTGCATCGCCTAAACACGTCTCAAATTGTGTGTACAGTAAGAAGGGTCAGATTGCATCATTGATGGATTTATTCAAGTTAGTTTACTTAAATGAGAAAATTTTAGTAGGGTAGAGTTGAGTTTTTTAATTTTGGTAGGAAAGATTGCTTTAGAAGAATGCATAAGAGTCCTATTTTGTTTCCTTGTTATTAACGACCGGTGAGAAAGTGGGTGGCTAAACTTAACTAGAAACGTTTTCAGTCATTAAAATATAACCAAGATAGTAACCCACCGGTGGGCATAGTCTTACAGGCACTCCACATTGTAAACATGAATATAGGTTTTATATCCAATTATTTAAACTTACAGAACATCAATCAGAACTAACAATGTGAATGCCATATACCATGTCAATGCCCAAAGTGACACTGAAAGTGTTTGTGGAAGCTTACCGTTCAATTCCGGCAAGCAGATCGAAGCGGAAACTGATCTCGAAAGAACTGAAACTGTATCACTGCACAACACACATGTGTCCAGTAGTAGAAATACGTTACAACTTTACGGTACCCTTGATGCCACCACTCCTCACGATTTACGAACCGTTCGTATTCGCCAATCATGCATTCTGATAACTACCAGGGTCCCTCATCACTGAACCGTAGTGATAATCGAAATAATTTCTCAGATTCAGGTGGTCATATACTGTCGAATAACGATCAACGAAACAAGCAGCAAACTATTGCACGCAATATCAGAGATTGGTCAACACCCAGAATGTCTATCTTGCACAGAAGTCACACTAGTAATATTCCGGAAAATTTCCGTCGAATACTTCCAAAATCCGGTCAGTCGATCAAAATTCGACCTGTCTCTCACGAAAATAGGCATGAGTCGTCTTTGAACAACTCCACAGTCGCGCACGTTAGCAATGATCATAACAGATCATTTAAAGGCAATCGTATTATGCATCCAGGTACTGAACAGTCAAGCAAGCACAGACAAATTTCACAGAATGCCAGTGACAGCTGGTTGCCGGATTCCCCAGAATGTGCCTTAGTCAATGTTCAACAGTCAACCAAACCCATTTCTCACGATGCCGGTAAAATTTCATCTTCAATATGCTCACAGTTGGCCACTATCCGACATGAAGAAGTACAGGTTTCTCCCTTGAATCTCAAATCTCCAGCAATAACTAATATTGAAGAACCCATCACGCACCGCATAGCACCGCATGATTCCAGTGAGGTGTCGTTGATAAAAGGTGCATATGTGGCTATCACGACAAGCGTTGACGATCAGAAATTTTTACCTAATGTTAATCAGCTAACCAAACGCCGAATCGCATCTCAAGATACAAGTAGCCCATTGTCTCCGAAAAGATTACTGCCTTCAATCATGCCTCGCAGCTGTAACGCCAAGGGTAGGTTTTCAGAAAGAGTTTGTCGTGCATCGCCAATAATTTACACATCAACCAGGGCACATGCTCAATCAGCTAAGCAGGATTGTTCGGATGATCAGTATGATGAGGATGAACTTGATCACTTAGACGAATTTGGAAATTCAATTCAGAAAGGTGATGAAATGACCATAACGATTTCACGATCAATGAATATTTTGAGAACTTTAAAAACATAACGGTATTCAGCCACTATGAACCGAATGAATTGGAAATATCTTAAAGTGGTTCTGTTAAACAAGGTAGCTTGAAACAACTCAATACCCTTAATTAAGTTTATAACATAATTAATTCTTTTTGCAGGAGATCTAGGATTTACGGAACATGACAATGAACCTACTAAGCCCAAAAAAACAAACTTAAGATCCGTGAACCGCCTAGCAAAAATCAGGGGTGATAGTTATGAACAGTACGACGGAACAATCGTACCTGCAAGATGCATTAAAGACGCTTGTTCATGCGTTAAGCTAAAGTGCTACGAAAAATTCACCGATGATACGCGATCCAAGATTTTGACTGCATTACTACAGCTCTCTTCGTCGGGACAAAATCAAGTTCTTAGTAATAACATGGGCTTGAAAGTAACATCTCGTCCAACGGTATGATTTTATTTAAAATTTTCGGTTCAACTTATAATTATTGTCTATATTACAGGTTGTCAATTCTAGGAGAACCTACACGAGGTCATACTATTTACCTGCCGTTAATGGTAGAGTGCAAGTATGTAAGTCTATGTTCATGGCTACATTTGATGTCAAAGACAAGAAAATACGGGTATTGGCCTCCAAACAATTAAAAGGTTTTGGTATATCAGCAGATGATTTCAGGGCAAACAACAGAAATCCTCAGATGGTGACAGAAGAACATCGAAGCTATATATTGGACCACATTCGATCTTTTCCAGCCTATTCATCTCACTACACTAGAGAAAACACTGCAAAAAAGCATCTCAGTAGTGATTTGAACGTTGTGAAAATGCATAAACTATACAAGGCTCGCTAAAAGAGAGATGGCATTGATCCAGTCCACATGTCGACGTACAGAATTTTGTTTCGAACCCAAAATTTGCCGTTTCGAAAACCTAAGGACGATACTTGCTGCACGTGTGACAGATTTTCTGACAAAACTGAAAATTTCCATGTCTGAGAGACAGGAAAAGGCTGCAATAATGGAAGAAAGGAAGGAAGCATCAAGAATGCGCTCTGATGCTTACGATAGCAAGAGGGAAAGACATACAAGCAGCAAAAGCCAATGAGAGTATCAGGACTGCATCGTTACAAGCCTGCAAAAATGTTTGCCTACACCGCATTGCTATGCGGTACCGCGATTTACTATCCGGCAACTGTACACTTTAAATTTCACTGTGTTGAGTACCGAAAAGTCACAGAACACAGCTTCTTGTTACATGTGGGACGAATCAAAAGCCCGACGTGGTTCGCAAGAGATGAGTTTGTGTAACTATAACAATGAGGGTAATGCAACTTACCTTAAAAGACCCACAGGGGCTGCCTGCTCTGTCGTCTCGGGAGTTACGTTGGCCCGCGCCGTCGCTAACTGGATGCAGCGTCGTCGCTGGGGTTGAGGTTAGCACGGAGGGTTTTGGACTTCCTTCGGGATTTCGATTCCGCCACACGCGGAAAAGGTTTTTTTTTGGTCGGGGCACACTTTTCGGGTTTTTTCTTTAGAAATTCGCACTAGCGGGGCCGTTCTGGCGGCCGGTTCAGGACCGGTATTCACGGCCACGCGCTAGGAGCACGAAGGAGGCACAACTTCACTCCTTCGGCTACCACACGACCGTCGGACACGCGCAAACCACCAATCCCACGCGGTCGAGACACACTATCTATCGGAGGGGATTGGGGACCGGTTCGACGGCAATTGACACTAGCGCCGCGTGTGGGATTCGGGATGATGGTCCCTGAACTCCGATTCCCGCACTTCCGAACCCGGATTTTCCTTCTGGCCGGCTGGTCGATTAGCCTCTTCCACTGGCCACACTTCACTCGCGAAGCTAATCTTTATTTTTTTTCTTAACACTCGACTTGTTTTCCGCGCGTCCGAACACTTTTAATTCTCACATACTAAAGAGCCCCTACCATGAGGCAGGCGGCCTATTTATCCTCTCGCTCTCTCGCTATCGACCGAGAGCATTTCCTCTTACCCACGGTGACCAACCCATGAGAATGGGTGGAAGAGGTTGCTCGAGTGCAGTCGAGCAGTTTGGTAGCGGACGGCGCGTGAATGGGCGAATTTTTATAAATAATATAATTTCTATTCCTAACTCCTAACATGCAAACAAATACAATTTTTAGGACATTTAATTTAATGGGACATGGTCTCATGTTACATTTCCCCCGGGGCACAATAAAAAAAAATAAGCAATTATTTTTTTTTTTGTAAACAAACGATCAACTCAATCATGCACAAAAACAACAAAATAAATAAATAAATAAACAAATACATAGCAAAAATAGGAAAAATTGAAAATCTAGGAAATTGAATAATTTAATAATTTAATAATTTAATAATTTGAAAATTTGAAACCTAATGTGTTGATCAGTTACGTGAACTTCATGATTATTTATTAGATATTCGAGTCGGGTACACGCAATTGGGGGATCCCCGTGATCTGGCACGCCATCACGGTGAATCCAAAATATGTCATTCGGAACTCATCGAATACCCGTATTGCTCAACTTCTCGTTGAGTCCTGCTGGTTGACTATTTATCTTCGTCCCACCTACGTAGGTATGTTGCAGCAACCTCTTGTTACCTGACGAGGATGAAAATCTTTCGGTAGTGGATCTCGTTTTTATTTTGTTTTTCCAACCCGTTCCGTTCAGAACAGAAACATTTAACCGTACACAAGCCATTTCCCCCCCCACCGGATTGATCACTTAAGAATTCCCTAACTTTACCATCTTTCCTTATAAAAGATTACTAGGCTCTTCTTACGATCGGTTGAATTTTTATGAATCATAAAACTTATGAATGTACCGGCCGGCTTTAAAACAAAGAATCTCCGTCCAAGCTTATTCAGGCGAGAGATAGCTCTCCTGTGTTGTCTTTTTGGTTTTCACTTCTCCTATTGAGAGGCACACTAGACACAACACATGGAGAACTGTTTCACTCACAGCATGCAAATAACGCTCTCAGCCTGTGTGAGAGAAAAAAGATACTGAGAGTGAGTGGGGTGGGTGTGAGCTTTTATTCACTGCTAAAGGTGTTTCATTCAAGCGAACAGAAGACAGAATTGAAAATTCAGAAAGAAATCTATCGATTGCAAGCGTAACGGATTTTATGAAATTACGGTTTTAAATGCTCTGCTGGCCAAATTCCTATATTTTTCCCATACGGATCTTCTAGTTCATAAGAACTAGAGCCATGTTTCGCCATGACCTTACAAGGTAAGTACATTGGAGCCAATTTTGCATTATAATAATCTCCTGCATTCGATTGCTTGAAATTTCGTCGATACACTTGCTGACCCACTCGAAAGTCTTCTGGTCGTGTGCGTTTCCTCATGTTGTAACGCTGAGTGCCGGTTAGGTAGGCTTTCGTCAGGTGCTTCTGGACGATATCATAAATCTCTCCACTTATTTTCTTATGTTCGTCGGATCGTTCATCGGGTGAATATTCCTCTTTTCGGCGCATCCTCAGATGGTCTTCTCCGCTTACTGCGATCTCGTGCTTTCTCGTCACGAAAAACGGGGTAAATCCGGTAGCGGAATGAACTGAGTTGTTAAACACATGCTCAATGTCCGCGATTTTTACGTCCCAGCCTCTCTGGTCTTTCTGGCAATACGTTCGGATAGCAGCGTTAATTGATCGGTTTAATCGCTCTACCGGGTTTCCTTGACTGTGGTGACGAGACGTAGTCCAGTGTTTGATGCTGTACTGAACCAGCAACGCCTTAAACTCCTTAGAGAGAAAAGTACTAGCATTGTCGGTCAATACTATCTCTGGACTGGAATTACGGAGGAACCATCCTTCCCGCAGAATTTTACAGAGATTACCCGCTTCGATTTTACGTACTGGGTGAATCTGGCACCACTTGCTGAAAAGGTCCTGGATCACCAGTATATACATATTTCCCGTTTTACTTTTCGGCAACGGACCAATGTAGTCCATCGCTATTATCTGCCAAGGGTGGTCGGCTAGTTTTTGTTTGCCCATAGTGGGGACCGTTGGAACGGTGGCTGGCTTACTTTCTTTACATACTACACATCTCTGAATCCATTTCCTAGTATCCGATGCCATGTGTGGCCAGTAATATCTAAGTTGAAGACGGCTCAAAGTCTTCTCAACCCCCAGATGAAAACTGTTCACATGTTCGTCTTCGACAATACGCAGACGGTTTTCTGGCGGTGGGATCATCTTCCACTCGAACCGCAAATCGAAAGGTTCCTCATCGACCGAGATATACTTCCACAACTGACCGTCTTCGAAACGGAAATCGGCATAGTTCTCCGGCTCTTCTTGTACCTTTCTTATCAGTTCTTCATATGATGATGCACCGGGCCTCACAACCTGCACAGCGCAAATGCTTCGAGATAACGCATCGGGAACGATGTTGTCAACACCTCGTCGGTGTACGATGGTCATATCCAGATGCTGTAGGTCCAGACTCCATCGGCTTAGTCTAGACGATGGTCGCCACTTGTTGTTGCGGATGTACTGGAGCGCTGACGCGTCCGTTACCAGCGTGAAGTGACTCCCTTCAATATAGCCGCGAAATTTCTCCACTGCTACAAGTACTGCAAGTGCTTCTTTCTCCGTCGCCGAATAGTTTTGTTGTGCAGCATTCAGTTTCTGGGATACAAAACTAATGACCTTCTCCGATCCTTCTTGAAACTGAGTTAGTACCCCGGCAACTGCCCGATCACTCGCATCCGTCTGCACTATAAACTCTTGATCAAAATCGGGGTTGGCGAGAATCGGGGCTGCTACCAACCTCTCTTTTATTGAACGAAACGCCTCCTCTGCTGCTTTATTCCATCGGACGACTTTTGGTTTACCGGCGAGGAGATCTGATAACGGTGCGGTGATAGTGCTGAAGTCCGGTATAAACCGCCGGTAATAATTTACCATGCCCAGAAAACGTCGGGTCTGTCTGATGGTTCTAGGGGCTTCAAAATCTAAAATTCCTTGCACTTTCGAAGGATCAGGTCGGAGTCCATCACATGATAGTAAGTAACCCAGAAACGGAACTTCAGATCGGCAAAACTTAGACTTTTCTACGTTTATCGACAAATTGGAGTTCCTCAGCCTTCTGGCAACCTCTTCCAATAGCCGAATATGCTCTTCAAAGCTGTCACTCGCCACTATGATATCGTCTAAATAGACGAATACCCCTGGCTCTAGCTCTCCAGCTCCAAGGATCTTATCCATCAACCTGGATAAGGTGGCTGGGCTGTTAGTCAAGCCAAACGGGAGGCGGGTATACTGGAACATTCCCCGTCCCTGGATGCAAAATGCAGTGAGAGGTTTAGATTCTTCACTTAGTGGTACCTGGAGAAAGGCATCCTTCAAGTCTATCGTGCTCAAGTATCGAGTTTTCCCCAAACGCCCAAGTATGCGACCGATATGTGCCAGAGGATAGCTATCGCGCTTGGTTCTAGCATTTAACTTGCGCGCATCCAAACATAGGCGTACTGATCCGTTGGGTTTTTTAATCGGAACCGCGTTTAGTGCCCAATCGGAATTAGACTCCTCAATTATTCCGAGTTGGAGTAATCGGTCGATTTCTTCGTTCAAGGCTTTGCTTACAGCGGGTGAATACGGGAATGGAGATACTCGAACTGGTGCTGCGTCTTTAAATTCATCCTTGAGTTCTATGGTATGTTGGGTCAGCGAGGTTACCTCAAGCTGACCGGACATAGCTGGTTTAAACTTCTGCTTAACAATTTCTAGTGCCGCTATCTGTTCGGAGCTGAGCTCAACGAAATCAGAAGGGTTACTATCAATGGGTTCCTCCGAGTCCACCAGGAAAATAGTTTCCTCTCCTTTACTTATGTGGATGTCAAAGGCAGAGAAGAAGTCCATGCCTGCTATACACTCAACTGGAAGATTTTCAACAATGGTGGTTTCCAAAACTTTAATTTCTTCCCTGAATTGGAAGGGTAGATAAATACAACCAGAGACATTCAGTGCGTCTCCGGAGGCGCTGGTGAGTATCAGCTTACTCGGGAATATTTTGGTTTTAGGACCCCTCCATAGTGATACAATTTCCGAAGAAATAAGTGTTTTAACACTTCCACAATCTAAAAGAGTACGAATAGGACGACCGAAAACTGTTGGGTGGATATATGGACGATTATCGTTAATTATCGACAAAACTGATGAAATAGGAATGTCCCCATCGGACTCTTCCGAAGAGTCGGATCCTTGTTCATATCCGAGCTCTGTCAAAATTTCGGCTATTTCAACGGGCCTCTGTCCTTCTGGCGCTGGCCGTTTTTTGAACAATACGGGCAGCGATGGGTAGGAAAACCCTGAAATCCACACACTTGACAATGAATCTTGTAAGGTTGCGAACATTGGTCTGTCAGATGCTGCTGACTACGACAGTTGAAACAAACGAACTTGTCGTTCATTGGAAAGTGAGATCGAAGCTGGGCTTCTACTCCTTTACTAACGTCATTTACCGGTGAGCTTTCTTGTGGCTCGCAATCACTGGTGTTTTTCTTTTCCGTCTTCTTCGGCTCAAACGATTTCTTCTCCTGATACGATCGAGATTGATCCTTTTGAGACGGCTGCTTACCCTGTTGGTTACTCGAACTAGAGCCCTGGTTTGGTCGGTTTGACGAAAACTTTCGTTGCTGGTTTGAATCCTTCTGTGATTCTTGCGACGTTTGTCCACCCTTGCGATTGTTGTTGTTTCCAAACGGCGGCTTTCCTTCAGCTTTAATAGCATTAGTTTGCGAATTATGGCCATGGGGCTTAGAGAAGAGATATGTGTTGGTAGCATCTATTTCCTGCCCTGCCATCTGTAATTCCAACAGGTCTGCAAACTCACGGCCTATAAGAGCCCGTTTGTAGTCTGGGCGCAGGTTCCGACGCACCGCTTGGGCAATTTCCTCTTCTGATAC
Organism: Aedes koreicus; assembly: GCA_024533555.2. Taxonomy (NCBI): domain Eukaryota; kingdom Metazoa; phylum Arthropoda; class Insecta; order Diptera; family Culicidae; genus Aedes; species Aedes koreicus. Next base: position 11,504 of record JAHHFK020000102.1, read on the forward strand.
TGGTTTCGCCAAACTTTTAAATTTCCTTTCCACATCCAGGAAAAATTCTAAGAAACTTTCGTTCTTCTGCTGTCTTCTCTGATGAATTTCTAAAAGCACGAAGTGGTCTAGATCGGGATGCCGGAATGTGGCTTTGAGGCTTTCCATCAGTTCTGAATAGGTTGTGAACCGGTGCTTGTTGCTCATAAACCACATTTTCGCCTTTCCTGTAAGTAAATTGCCGAATGATCTCAGCAACTCTGACTCAGAAATCAGCTCCGATTGTGTCCAGTCGTTCACTTCCCAAAGAAACGTATTTAGACCTGCACCTCTATCCTCTCCTGCATACCTCATCGGCCATTTTGACACCGGAATGGTTTTCGTACGGTTTTCCACCGGTGTGAAATCTACCTCTTGATAAGGGTTCAAATTAGGAGTAGGAATAGGCATGTTGGGTCTGGGATTTTGGTAATATGGTGGATTCACTGGAGGCATATTGTAACCTCTCGGTTGATATGGGTTCAGGTTTGGAGTCGGAAACGATCTATTATTTGGTTGCAAATCAGGCCGTAATAGATCGTCCGGATGAAAATCAGTTCTGTTCGGAACTGGATGTACAAAACGATTCGGGGTTGGTTCTCTCTGGGGCCATCCTTGATATTGATTAGGGTGGTCGTGAGAGTAAAAGGGATTTAGATTTATGCGATGGCGATTTGAAGGCATACTAGTAAATTGTCCAAAATGACTATTCAGATCATTCATCTGGGCTGTTCGTGTTGTCGGAAAATCATATGGATGAGGCGACTGAGATGCACCTGGTGGAACTGACTGAGAGAAGGTGGATGGATTCTGATGCAGTTGCGGTGCAGTTACTGGAAAGTCATTTGAATTGGAAAACTGTAATGAAACTGGACAAATATTCCTTGTGATTGTGGGTGGGTTGCGACTGAGTTGCGGTTGGATTATCGGATGATCAACCGGATTTGACCATTGCGATGAAACGATGGGAACCGTTTGAGAAAACATGGGGTGGTTCCTATTAAGCTGCGGTTGGGTGTCCGGAAAATCACCTTGATTGGCCCACTGGGATGAAAACGATGGGACACATGGTACAAAAGTGGTTGAGTTCCTTTGATGCTGCGTTTGTGTTGGATGATTGACGCCTTGGGATGAGACCGGTGCACCAGCCGATGTGGCTGACCTGTACTCTGGTTGTAGTGTCTCATTCACATGGCTGTAAACTGGCTGGTTCTCGCTGGAACTGATCCTAAGCTGCGATCCCGATCCTACTACACTGCTAATGTTCATTGAACTCATTGAATAAACCACACTAGCTTGAACCGGTTGGTTCGCTCCCGTACATCGCGACAAGTCTAATAAATTATCTGGCAGATCACGAGCCATATCAACCCGAAATTGCCTAGCTTGTTGGACACGAGACGTAACTTGATACCGTGGTGTGGACCACGCTGTATTTAAAACACTATCTGAGCCGACCGTGACAACTGCTGTATTCCCTTCTGGCATAAATCCGGAACTCGACGATGAACTTATACATAAGTTCTGTAACAGAGGCTCTATTCCCGGAGCAATGTGCAAAGTTGCGTCAGGGAGAGTTCGATTTATCACCGAGGATACTGTCCTCTCTGTGAGAACAGGCGTCACCACGAGAGCAGACGTTGTCACCACCGGCTGTTCCAAACTAATCACATTTTGAGCCTGTTCTTCTGCTTGCACCGCTAAGCTAGCTGCTCCCTGCAGATGCAAAGAAGTGGAATCCGGTGCAGACTCTGTTAATGGCGAGTCCATGGCCTCTTCATTAAAGTGTGTCAAATAAGTTAGAACCACCTTTGAAAAAATCCAATTGGCATCATTAGCCCGCCTGCTAACGCCATATGTGCGTTTGAATAGCTTCAGGCGATGATAAAGATGCAACAGAGCTGTCTTTGACAACAATGGATCTAAAGAACCTTCTCGAAGATCATTCCATATATGCTCTAATTTTTCTCTGCAAACCAAAATTTCCATTTCTGGATTACGGTTATAGGAGAAAATACGAACAAGCCCATCCGCTTCCTCACGTAAAGCGTTCTTGAGTTTTCTGCGGTTTACACTTAGGCTTCGTTCTTTCCCCCCTAACATATTCCTTATCTCCAGCTCAAAACATACATCGTCAAAGGTCAAGTAAGTGACACACATATCTGTCTGGTACCCTCTGTCCATACTCATGTCAGAAACCGCTTGTCAGCCTCAGAGCGAAAAAATATGAATCAAAATGAACAAATTTGCGGTCCGTAAACACTACAAAAAAAAAACCTTTACGCCTGCAACCGAACCAGCAATCTAATGAGATGAAGCGCCTTCACTGCCTCCTATACCGAATGGGTATGGAATAGAGACGGACGAAGATGAAAAAAAAACAACTATTGTCTACCTAGCTCTATATCACGCTTCTAATACTGTGGGGACACGTTTGAACTACATGCAAATTTGATAACCTATTCAACGAAATTCTGGCCTATTATATGCCAAGTTCAAGGTCGATCGTAAGTGTGCCTTTTGCACCAATTCGGAGCAAATTAAATTTGAAAAATTTCCTAATAGCTTCTTGAATGATCTCTATCTGTGGAAGCAATGAATCATGCTTGATTGCACTATCCTGTCCTGAACAGAAATAAAAATCGATTTAGAGAGAGGTAATTTTTTTAACGATGATCAAACACTGGAAAGATTTTCCCCCCGAGCCAAACGAAAAATTAACTCTCGACACGATCGATTGCAAACTTTTTCGTTGGAGCGCCAAATATAACAATGAGGGTAATGCAACTTACCTTAAAAGACCCACAGGGGCTGCCTGCTCTGTCGTCTCGGGAGTTACGTTGGCCCGCGCCGTCGCTAACTGGATGCAGCGTCGTCGCTGGGGTTGAGGTTAGCACGGAGGGTTTTGGACTTCCTTCGGGATTTCGATTCCGCCACACGCGGAAAAGGGTTTTTTGGTCGGGGCACACTTTTCGGGTTTTTTCTTTAGAAATTCGCACTAGCGGGGCCGTTCTGGCGGCCGGTTCAGGACCGGTATCCACGGCCACACGCTAGGAGCACGAAGGAGGCACAACTTCACTCCTTCGGCTACCACACGACCGTCGGACACGCGCAAACCACCAATCCCACGCGGTCGAGACACACTATCTATCGGAGGGGATTGGGGACCGGTTCGACGGCAATTGACACTAGCGCCGCGTGTGGGATTCGGGATGATGGTCCCTGAACTCCGATTCCCGCACTTCCGAACCCGGATTTTCCTTCTGGCCGGCTGGTCGATTAGCCTCTTCCACTGGCCACACTTCACTCGCGAAGCTAAGCTTTATTTTTTTTTCTTAACACTCGACTTGTTTTCCGCGCGTCCGAACACTTTTAATTCTCACATACTAAAGAGCCCCTACCATGAGGCAGGCGGCCTATTTATCCTCTCGCTCTCTCGCTATCGACCGAGAGCATTTCCTCTTACCCACGGTGACCAACCCATGAGAATGGGTGGAAGAGGTTGCTCGAGTGCAGTCGAGCAGTTTGGTAGCGGACGGCGCGTGAATGGGCGAATTTTTATAAATAATATAATTTCTATTCCTAACTCCTAACATGCAAACAAATACAATTTTTAGGACATTTAATTTAATGGGACATGGTCTCATGTTACACACATTGGAAGCAAATCCGAGTCTCATGGCGACGCAACACCTGGATAGTCAGGCATCACGACCTCTGGATGGTTTAAGACCAAGCAGCCACCAAAAAAAACCTACACAGAGAGGTGTAGGTTGATGGTGTTGATGGTCAATTTTACCATTATTGGGGGTTAGGATGACTATTGCAGTATAGTGATTTTGGACCGACTATGATAGTGGTCAAATCTACCATTAAAAATAGTTGATGCAACATTTTCCATAATGTTGGAATAGTCCTTGCTACCATGATCATAGTCAAAAATGCCATGAACGTGGTGAATTCAACCATTTTCATGGTTATTGTAACCATTATATGCGATAGTCATCCGACCATGATTTAATTGTCGGTACAACGATTTTTTTTTTCTCAGAGTACGTGGACAAAGCACACGCAAGCGAGTAAGGTAGTATGTTCCCAACAAATCAAAAGTAATAACAACAGTGTGGGTAAGTAAATCATATAACATTTCCAAAACTACATAAACATCATACATACAAACATAGCTACATATTAAAAGACTGCCCATGTTCAACATAGCAGCTTATTTTCTCGATGAATCTATCGTTCCATTTGGGAGGGCAGAATAAGGGAGATTGCTTTTACACAATCACACAAAAATTGCACTAACAAGAATATCACTAACAATATAATGACATGGACAAGTACAAAAACACGGACTTTAACAAATACATGGACAACACAACGCGTACACAGACTGATACTGAATCCCAAAAAATTTCAAGAAGATTATGAGAGCTGATTTCGAAAGCCCGGTGTTTATTTGGTCACCATAGATTAATCCTTCCGTTTAAATCGCTTGAAATTTTTTTCAAAAACCCAGCCCCGATCATTGCAATCCTATGGGGACGGAAAAACGCATGATTACTATCTGACCTGTGCTTTAATTTAGTAAGGAATTGGGTGACGAATTCCGCCAGGTTGGTGTTGAGGCGGAAATCAAGTAAAGAGTAAGTGATGACATTCATCGTGTCATTGTTATTTGGATCCTGGTTCTAAAATACTGGGCTCTTTGTATCACCTCATCTAGTTCAACAGGGACTGAACAAAATGAGTGGCTTCCGTTTTGTTTAATGGTCGCGAGAAGATGTGACATGACGGAACATTTTTTTTTAAATTAGCCTTAAACATGTTTAATTCCGATGATCCCTCATTTCACATCCGCAGACCCATACCCGAATAGCCATTTCGTTTTGATAATATCACTTTCTAATGACGAAATATTTGTTTCTTTTTCGGTATACTGGAGTCAACAACTTCATGCGCACTTGAGGAGTATGAAATGCTTTCATAAAGGAACCACTAAGAACAACAAGACAAACAACTCGAAATAAACTAAAAACTCAGCAATTCCAGTCAACTGATGATAAAAACACCAACATACAGAGAATCAACAATGTCATCTAAACAACATGCGATCAACCCCATTCGAAGGAGGGTAGGTAAGAACAAACTTCAACAGGTGAATAAAACAGGAGGGGAAGACGCCATTTTGATCCCAACATCAGCGATTAAAAAAAGGGAATAAGAAGAAAGAAAAGGCAGTGACGTGGTGAAAACCGCAAAATGGGGGGATTAAAGGATCCTCCGGATCCCCACACCGGAACAATACCGAAACAATCGACATCAAACGGTGGAACGAGTACGAATGCGGTTAGCCCCCACGGAACTACGAAATTGTACACGGACATAACATATAGTGCGATGGATGCAGCGCCCTATCGCATTTACATCGAACTCAAGCAATGAAACGAGCGTGACCACAAAATCAACAAGTACGCGCTTGGAGCGTATTTGCGAGGAATGACAGAGTTCAAAATTTTCATCACGGACATGAAGTATCTGGGTCAGCATAAGGTGATGGTATTTCTTAGTAGCTACATGAAAGCCAATCTGCTAGTCGAAATGGTGAACAACAACAGCGAAACCTACAAGGCATATGTCCCGAGACACCTGGTCTGTATCTCTGGTATGATCGCAGGTGTTCCAACGGACATAGACGTCAAAGACATCAAGGGTGATATCCAGTGCGATGTTCCCACTGTTGACGTTGTACGGATGACAAAAAAAGTAGACAACAATCGAGTTCAAATCAACCGCTTAATAGTAACTTTTAGAGCACATGAACTTCCCACCAGCGTTAGACTATTCTGCTGTTTCAGCAAAGTGTCACCGTTCACCCCAAAAATCGTTGTGTGCCTTAAGTGTTTGAGGTTTGGACACCGCACGGACAATTGCAAAGGAGCCAAGCGATGCGAAAAATGCACCGAACGACACGAGATGGAAGAAGAATACAATAACTGCAGCAACCCACAATCGTGCATACATTGCCGAAGTGAAAATAACAAACCGACGGATCAACAGTGTCCCGAAAGGAAACGACAACACAACATAAAAACACTGATGGCGCGTAAGAACCTAACGTTCACCGAGGCTAGCCAACAATTCCCAATTCTGAGCCAAAACGTGTACGAACCACTGAGCAAAGTGGACGAGTTCCCAATGTTGAGTGAGACATTCGCAGATATGACCCGTGAACAGTTCAGCTGGAAGAATCCGTTGAAGGAGCAATGGATCCGCACAAATCAGGAACGGAAATCTATCGAAGCAGCAGTGAAATTACACAAAGAGCAAAAGGAGAAGGAAATAAAACAAGCACGGAAACGACAGCGGGCAAACTGTCAAGCAGCAAATACAACAGAACAGAGAAACATCACATCGGAAGCTCAAACAATCACAGCAGCAACGGAGTTGCATTAAACAATCCGCTTGCTGTTTCGGATAAGGAACGATGGGAAAATATCATGAGAGAAGCACAAGAGACCACCAAGCGCGCTACACATGAAATGATGATGTCCTTCTACGCGGAATTTATGGAAATTCTAGGTACAAACGAACAAACGAAAGAAAAATTCAAACAATGTACAAACAAACACTTCAACCTTGCCAAATCAGTTGTCCTACAAGCTTCTTCACAACAAAATATATATAAATGGCATCAACGAACTTCAGAATATTTCAAGCAAACATTCAAAGTCTTTACAAAAACAGAGCTGATATTCACCGAGTTTTAAGCAGTCTAGATTACTCAGCAGCACTATTTTCGGAAACATGGACCAATATACAATTTGAGAATACAAATAAATACAATATAGGAAGCTACCACCTTGTATTACATTCCAGGGATGACAGCTATGGCGGTGCAGCTATGGCAGTATCCAGCAAAATGAGCTTTTCAAGAATATCATCACCACCTGTATCTAAATTTACGCAGATCGTTATCGTCCGACTAAACAAACCGGAAATCGTTCTATCCTCAGTGTATATAAGCCCATCAATATCAACACAGGATTTCGAAAGCGATATTTCTAAAATTTTCGTCAGTTTGAGAAACCATAATAAGGTGATCATTGGAGGAGATTTTAATTCCCATCACTGTGGATGGGGAGATGATATCTGCGACAGAAAAGGTGAGATATTTATGGATGCGGTAAATCAAAGCGACCTATTGATTCTCAACGATGGATCAAAAACCTTCATCCCTCTACAATCAAAAGTTAGATCCACAGCTATAGATATAACATTAGGTTCTCCGAGTATTTTTGGATCGTTAGAATGGACCGTATCAGACTATGGAATAGGAAGTCACCACATGGGAATCAATGTTGTATGGCAATCTCAAAAGGCACCAACAGCGAAGTTCTTTTACGATAAAAAACGAATATTTGAAGGAGTGGGCAAGCTGGACCAAACCACCGTGAAAAATTCAAGAGATTTGGCAACTCAAGTTCGGAAGATACATAAAGAGCACAAAAAGAAGGACATTCGGGAACCCAAGTTTTGGTGGTCAAAAGCTGTCGACGAAGCTTGGCAGGAAAAGAGCGAGGCAAGAAAGACCTTTAACAAAATCTCCAGCATAGAAAACCTAATCAGCTTTAAACGGAAAGCGGCCATCTTCCAAAGGAAAAAACGCGACGAAATTCGGAAAAAACTCGAGGAATTCCCAGATGAAGTTGGACCGTTTACGAGCTCCAAGGATTTTTGGTTGAAAATTGGACGCCTCACAGGTAAACGCACCGTACGAAAGCAAAACAACACGATTGTGGACGACGAGAATCTTGCAGAAAAATTTCTCGACATGCATTTCGGGCAACATGATCCGCTACCAGGTCATGAATACGGATTGAATGGATACCTAGCTCAAAGTACGGAAAATCAGTTGCTAACCAGAAGTAAATGGTTGAGCATTCTACACAGTAAGAAAACAACTTCAGCGCCAGGAGAAGATAGAATCACGTATGAACTATTGAAGTATCTGCAGCCCGCAGTAGTTGATATAAATAGCATGTGGACTAGACATTGCCTGGATGAATCCCTTAAAATTATAAAAATAGTGCCAATACCTAAGCCCGGTAGGGATCAAAATCAACCGAAGGGTCTACGGCCCATTTCACTAGTATCTACGATAACTAAAATTGCCAACTCAGCAGTACTCGAACGGCTACAAGAGTTCCTAGAAAAGCGAAATATGATACCAAACATGTCTTTCGGTTTTCGTAAAGGAATGTCAACAAATATGTGTTTGTCTTTCGTAGTCAACTGGGTGAAGGATCAAAAACGGAACCGTCAAGTTACTGCACTGATTTGTGTAGGCTTGTCAAATGCTTTCAATAACAGCAAATTGGGAGAGATTCTAACAACATTAGATGCTGAACCGGATATTGTTTTGTGGGTCCTTTCATTTCTTCGAAACAGGAAAATATGTTTACAAATGAGGGACAAAGTATTAAGCAGAACCATTAGCAACGGTCTTCCTCAAGGCGACGTCCTATCACCAACTTTGTTCAATATTTACACTCTGGGTCTTCATAACTTTAACAACGATAACGTGATTTTGGTCCAATTTGCCGATGACTTCGGAATACTTGTGAAAGGTAAGAATTTAACCGAGGTGAATGAAAATGCCCAAGCATATATGAACCGATTTGCTAAAGCGACAAAAGAACTTAGCTTGGAAGTTAACCCAAGCAAGACAAAAGCAATACTATTCCAGAGTAACGAAAAAACGTTAGATATCTCAATTGCCGGCGAACCAATCGAAACGGTAAGAAACCATAAATATTTGGGTATCACATTGGATCGTTACATGAGCTTCGGAGTCCATATAAAGGAGGTACGCACGAAGGTTCAAGAGCGACTCAATATGGTGAAAGTCCTTAGTGGAGCCAAAAGCGGAGCACATCCGGAGACGATTATTCGTATCTATAAAGCCCTCTGCAGGAGTGTCATAGAATACGGATGTTCAACATACAACAATGCCAGGAAAACCAACAAACACATGCTAGCGGTAGCCAATAATCAGTGTTTGAGGAGAATAACAGGCGCAACCCGTTCAACACCACTGAATGTGTTGTCGGCTTTGAGTGGACAGGAGCCACTGGAGCTGCGACACCCATATGTAACTGCGAAGGAGATTGCTCGAAATATATCAAGAGACACCGTGGTGGCTCAACAATTGAAGAATTTGGGTTTACCCATCACCGACCTGGAGAACTACACGTACATGGAAAAGGTATATGCTGAAAACTACGAAATCCTCAAACGTATTAGTCCATTGTTAGCTACCGGAGAGACGGAGTCAGTTGAAATATATGCATATTTGGATGGGATTCACACTTCGAAACAAAATTGTAACCCAACAGAACTCAAAATGAATGTACTCTTCGTCATGAACGGAAGGAACAAGGGCCGAGGAAAAAACTTCACAGATGCTTCAAAGAAGGAAAAAAATGCGGAATAGGAGTCTTCATTGACACTATCAATCAACGATACAGTATTCGCTTAAAACAGGAAGTTAGTATGACATCAGCTGAACTGCTTGCCATACGGTTAGCGGTAGCACAAATCGAAGAAAACCAACTCCACAACCAGGTAATCTATACGGACTCGAGATCTGCTTGCGTAATGCTCGAAAACGCTCAACAGTCGCGGGAGGATGAGAGCATCTTAAGCGAAATCTTACAATCCTGTCGACGATGGAATGTGTCGATTCAGTGGATTCTAAGTCACATTGGAGTACACGGCAACGACGTCGCTGATCAACTAGCAAAACTTGGCACTACATCCGATAGTGAAATGGATAACAACATTCTGCTTCAAGATGCCATGTTCCTCTTGAAGCAATCATTGAACGAAAAGACGAATGATTGATACACCGAGTACTCCGTGGAGAAGGGTCGAAATTTCTTCACACTACAGCAGACTTTAAACACGAAACCGTGGTTCACTGGGGTAGCCCTAAAAGGAAAAGAAGTTAAACTAATAAACCGATTGATGTCCGGACACGAAGTTCTGGCTAGCACGGATGAAACTGGCTTCGGACCCAGATTGCGAAGTTTGTGAAACACCAGAAACTGCCAAACACCTTATACTGCATTGTCCTAGATATGTTTTCCAACGGATGAAGTAAACCTTCGACAACAGATACAGAACGCTATTGGATTTGTTGAAAACTAAAGACGTGGATCTCTTCCGCGAAGTGGCTGCATTTGTAAACACAGCAAAAATAAGAATTTAACGGACTCGACTAAAACTGTAATCTGCCGCAACCAGGGGTAGTCCCATGGCGGTAGCTATAAAAATTAACAGGGCATATAGTCAAAGTTACTGGCCCTACACTCTGAGCTGTCAAAGATGGCTCAAACGAGAGAAAAAAAAAATTGTGGATAGAGTCGGACGGAAACTGTAGAAAAACATGGAAGCTTCCCCTTCTTACACTCAAAATATGTTTGAAATTCTCCCTAGTCAACGCGAGCAAATTCGTTTAAATTCCACTAGAAAAAGCCTATCCTTTGACAAATAGGCATGTTTTCTCTGCAATTTACAGACTACTCTAGTGCTCGCGCTGGAGAACTCTGAAGAACACTGAAAAAGTGGTTTTTTGGCGTAGACCCGGGTAGGGTGTCAAATGAAAAACAGAAAATAGCGACCATAGCACGAAATGTCGTTACAAATTAAACGCTTATAGCTTAATTCATGCTCGAAAGCGCAACATGCGTGTCAGACAAAGTATGTTCTATTGTGCATCAAATACGCTCTACGGTTGACTTCTTCCGACACTATGTATAACACTTATGAACAGAGAGTAAACCCTATTGCACAATTTTTCGGATTTCTACTGCGATGGATATTTGAAATATACCGGAGAAGTCCCCCAATAGCTCGCACGGCACAACGCAGGCGCCTTCAAGTATACAATATAGTATACCATAGTCTCAATAACAAACCGGCATGTTAAAATACAGTTACACTGTATTGGTAAGCAACAAACCATGTGCATCAATATATCAACAAACTTAACATATACCTACAACGAACTGCATTCAGAAGTCCAGCGAATCATGTGAAAAAGGCCTATGTACCAAAAATGTAAACATAGTGTAATTTGCAAAAGAAGACTCGAACCAACCATTGAAATCCAACCTCGTAAGTCATGCAGCTAATTATTGTTTTGAAGTTTTAGAATTTTATTTGAATTTATCGCTCGTCGTAAATATCAACATTAGAAGGGGAATATTATATCAACATTAGTAAAGAATAATTAAAATTATCGAGGATTGAATAAAAATTTAAAAAACTGGAAATAAACCCTATTAGAAATTATTGCTCAATGAACAGTTAATTCAAATAAATGATAGGTTAACGCTTTTAATTTACGACTTCATAATCAAGAGCATTGGTTCAGTTGAAGACATGGGCCACACAATATACCGATATGCTCTGATCGGAATATAGACGAGAATGCAGTGAGGCCTTTGTGTAGTTCTTAAAAATGAACAATTTAACATGGTGTCTAACCAAATTATATCGTATAGGTACGAATAAATCAGGAGCAAGTTAGATGTAATAGTACAAACTCATTGTTTACACTTGGGACATACTCCCTTTTCACATGTTCGGCTACACAAAATGTTCGGTATGGAATCATTTGATTATGATAAAGTCCAACAAGACGTTTTTTTTTTCTCTTAAGTACCTCTACAGTATGTGTGTGTGTGTGTTGATGAATTCACATATAGATAGCAAACGAGATCTGTTACTTTAGCATCGAACAGTGCAGGTTGTTTTTAGCACGCATTAACTATAGTAAGCAATTAGAATGTTTTTCATTAAAACTACTACATTTGTTTGATTTAATATTCTTTAGGCATCACCAAGCAATGTCTTCCCCACTAGTATATCTGACGAGAAAGGAGTGTTTTAGCGCTTGCCATCGTTTACATAGGTATGTTTACGACTAATAAAAAATATGTTTTGTATCAGCGTTTTAAAATCTAAATGTCGCAGCCCATTCCTGAGTGACGAAGCCAACCGGCAAGTGTACGGAAAATGCAACAACCCAAATGGCCACGGTCATAATTACACCGGTAGGTTATTCGACACGGAGATCGAAAACTAACTATATGATTACTAACACTTGCTAAAGCTTGATTGATAATGTATGAAACTTACAGTCGAAGTCACAGTTCGGGGTCCAGTAGATCCTAAGACGGGAATGGTGTTAAACATTACGGATTTAAAACAATATATGGATCAGACAATTATGAAAAAATTGGATCACCTCAATTTAGACAAAGACGTCCCTTATTTCAAAAACTTGGTAAATTTTCACATTACATTAACCAAAACTAAGCACAGTAATGACTAAAGTATTTATCGATACAGGCGAGCACTACGGAAAATGTGGCTATCTTCATCTGGGATAGTCTTAGACTGATAATGCCGAAACCGGAACTGCTGTACGAAGTCAAGATTCACGAAACGGACAAAAATTCGGTCGTCTATCGTGGTCAGAAATTCGATGCCCACTTTCATTATCGTAAAAATGAACTGACATCCACCGAAAATGTTTGTTCGTCGAATCTATCTTCGGATTCGGATAGCTAAACTAGTAGGACGGTGAAAACTCAAGCTGGCACACGAAGTCTAATATTTTGCAACAGTGCTGTATCGACTTTGCCGCCTAAAAGAGGTTTGCCGCTATGGTTGGATGCAACGTAGAGTATATTGGTGCATGAAGAACATGGAATTGGATGTATGATAGTGTAACATTGACCGTACCACAAGGCAATAGTTCTGCTAAGAATACCGAATTATATGTGAACAGCTTTTTGTATTGTTTGAGCAATCTTTATCGTATTTTTTACTTTTTTTTCCCCCCGCACACGTCAATTTATAACACCGTCGAAGTAAAGATAGTTTTCCGGCCAGCTTACAGGCTGCCAATTGCGTCTGCATGTAAATCTTGATTTCCGTTTTCAACGAGTAGGATCCGTCATATTTGTATGCCGGATCCGAAACATTGGTAGTTAGCCTGTCACCAGCTATTGACAAGCCCCAACAATTGCTACCGTAACAAAACATAGGCTTGGAGTTCACAAAACTCTCCTAAAATGGTTCAACTTCTATCTCATTGGTCACCTACTGACATTTACTGTTGGTGATTGCCTTTCGGATATTTTGCATCTGCCATGGCACAGACACCGTCAACCTTCTTGTTGTACTCTAACGTTTTAAACTAAGTCCTCGAAATTGTACATCTTTTTGATAACTTCAGGTCTTGTTACGAATCCAGTAAATCGACCATTGCTATCTTCTACAACCACCAGTGGAGCCTCAACCAAATGGTAGTAAGTAAAAATTGATCAGTGGAACGAGCGAATAGGCTACGACAGGTATGTATTCGACTACGGGTCCGCCTCCCCGTGGTGCAGCCTGGGTAACGCTAAATGAACTACAATCGAGGTACTACATATGTTTCTAGGTCAGGGATGGCTCAAAGCAGCGTCTGTTCTCCATGTTAGGAGCGGCTGAGCTACCGTCTTGTTAGTGCGCCAAGGACTCTAAATACAAAAGACCTGGTAATGCTCGGGACTATTATTACGATTGTCCTCCACTATCTCAGTGGGGCTGGTTGTGGTTGCGAGCCGACATCGATTAAAAAAAAAGTACAGCAACGAATAATACACAAGAAAGAGATTCGAACCGGAATAATCTGCATGGACCTAGCACAGACAAACGTTTAAGCAAGAACAAAATAAATCGATAACATAGTGTAAATTTTCAAATCGCTAGCAAGCGTTAGAAATCGCTTGTTCACCGCCGCCGCGTAGTTCACTTAGTCGAGGTGCCTACTGATGGTTAAGGTGCGCCCAGAAGTCTCCGTAGTGAACAACTTTCGGTATCGATGCCCGCCACGGTACAATCTCGCGCAACTGAAGCAACCTGACGTCGGCGCAGGCTACGCGAAATTGCTCCAAACTGGGCTGCCGGATGAGGATGAGCTCGACGAAGCCTCTCTCTAGGACTGTTGGAACACCGTGAAAACAGCTATCAGCAGCGTAGCGGAGAACATCTTAGGTTACGTGGAAGGAAGCCAACAGAACAAGTGGTTTGACGAGGAATGTCATCAGGTGTTGGAATAGAAGAACGCAGCGCAGGCACCTATGCTGCGTCAAGCTACCCGTCAGAGTTCAGAACGGTACAGAGAGAAGCGGAGGCAGCAAAAGAAGAGCGCCATTAGGAGGATGAGGAGTGGTGTGAGGAGCTAGAACAGCATCGGCACCGCTCACATGAAACACGAAAGTTCTACCAGAAACTCATCACATCCCGCAGAGGCTTCGTGTAGCAAACTGAAATGTGTCGGGATTATGTTGGGAGTATTCTGAAAAAACGATTGTGAGTTGTGAGGTGACCGAAAGATTGAAGCAGCAATTCTATGAACATCTGAACGGAGTACAGGAAGAGGACCAAGACAACGTCGGCGATGCAACATGTGAGAGAGATGTGCCACCCCCGACGATAGGTGAAGTTATGGATGCCATCAAGCAGCTGAAGAATAACAAATCGTTTGGAAGGGATAGTATCGGAGCAGATCTTATCAAGATGGGCCCGGACAACTTGGCCGATTGCCTGTATCGACTGATAATCAGGGTTTGAGATACCGAACAGCTGCCGGAGGAGTGGAAGAATGGGTTTATATGCCCTATCTACAAGGGCGACAAACTGGACTGTGGAAATTATCGTGCGACACCGCCCTTAACGCCGCCTAAAAAGTGCTATCCCAAAGCATCTTTCAGCGACTGTCGCCACTAGCGAATAGATTCGTGGGAAGTTATCAGGCTAGTATCATCGAAAGCCGGTCTACAATGGACCAAATCTTCACTTTGTAGCAGATCCTTCAAAAGATCCTCCGTGAATATAGAGTACCTATGTATAATCTATTAATTAACTCTAAAGCCGCAATGATACAGTCAACCGAAAAGAGCTATGGAAGACCATTGAAGAGAACGGCTTTCCGGGCAAGCTGACCAGACTAATCAAGGCTACGATGGATGGAACCCAGTGCTGTTTAAGCATATCGGATGGATTATCGGGTACATTCGAATCGCGCTGGGGATTCGTTAAGAAGATGGAATCTCATGCCTGCTATTCAACATTGCTCTTGATGACGTGGACATTGTCGGCGGAACATTTGAGCCGGTGGCAGAGCAGTTTACCCGACTTAAGCGCAAAGCAGTGAAGATTGGGTTCAAGATAAATACGTGCAAAACGAAGTACATGCTGGCATGCGGAACCGACGGTGATGAGTTCGAGGTAATCGACGAATTTGTCTGTCTCGGCTCACTGGTTACTGCGGACAATGATAACAGCCGTGTGATCCGGAGGCGTATTATCAGTGGAAGTCGTGCCTACTACGGGCTCCATAAGCAACTGCAGTCAAACAGACTCGTAGCGAATTCATTTTTATACGTAGTTTGGAACCAATTCCAACCTGCGATACCCGAAATAATTTCCAGTACAAACCTCAACCCGATACGAGTTACAAATAAAGACAAACGCCGAAGTTTAATACACAACAAGCCGACTCATTCTTGATACCCGATCCAGGTTGGCACTGAATCAAAAATGAATTCGCTATTAGCTCCCATAGGAAGTGTATCCTGTATAAAAATCTAACAAGACCGGTTGTTCTCTACGGCCATGAGACGTGGACAATGCTAGAGGATGAATTGCGAGCAATCGGAGTTTTTGAGCGAGAAGTGTTAAGAATCATCTTTGGTGGAGTGCAGGAGAACGTAGTCTGGGGGTGGGGGAACCATACCCTTGCACTATGGTACGAATAGCCAAATTTCACGACAAAAATCGATAACTCAAAAATCATTAACTTTAGACAAATGATATCTTTGGAAGATTTAGTCTTAAAAAAAGATCTATTTTTTGGTTTCGGTGGTGACCAGGGTGGTCCTTTTATGTTCATAATAAAAAATCTAACCTTTTATTCTTATGATTTAGAGGAATTGTTGCTCCTAGAGAATTGTAGATAGTTTAATTTAATGAAACTTTGCTGAAAAAACCTAACTTCTATCTCATCTACGTTTCGTTTTATAACAGTTTTTTCTAACTGTCCTTAGGGTGGGACTTAAAAAACAGTTTGTTTTGCTCTAATTTTTTTACAAGACCTATGCAAACGAATTTGCATAGGTCTTGTAGATGGAAGTTTTTACTTTCAGTTCACGTAATCCATGTTTGCAAATATTTGCAAATAAGTGAGTGAGATATCTTGAAAAAAAATATTTTTTTTACGCTTCAACCTCTATAACTTTTTTTATACAATAACTAGCAACCATCTTGAATCTTCAAAATGTGCGTCCTTGTATGTCCTAAACGTCATCTAAACAAAGTTTTCAAATTCAAATTCAAATAAAAAAAATTAGAGCAAAAAACTGTTTTTTAAGTCCCACCCTAAGGACAGTTAGAAAAACTGTTATAAAACGAAACGTAGATGAAATAGAAGTTAGGTTTTTCCAGCAAAGTTTCATTAAATTAAACTATCTACAATTCTCTAGGAGCAACAATTCCTCTAAATCATAAGAATAAAAAGTTAGAATTTTTACTATGAACATAAAAGGACTACCCTAGTCACCACCGAAACCAAAAGATAGATTTTTTTTAAGACTAAATCTTCCAAAGACATCATTTGCCTAAAGTTAATGATTTTTGAGTTATCGATTTTTGTCGTGAAATTTGGCTATTCGTACCATAGTGCCTTGGCAGGACATGTTGCGAAAATATCAGGCGTTCGGATAAATTGACTAACTGTGCAAATTTACAAAGTTACGTTAATCTATTATTTTAATTTACCTTGACAAAAACGTAACGCTTTTCTAAAAACTCTTCTTAGGACCAGCAATAACATATATAAGATACCCATCGACGATTAACCATTCAAAATAGGTACTTAGCAGAACAAAATTGCGAAGCTTTAGAGCTTACGATACGAACTGTAGGTTACACGTACAAAGACTTTGTTACCACCTCGATAATAAATAAATTCCTCTAGTAAACTAACCTGCTAATGCTACTCAAATAATTAATGTAGACACTTTTTTTTGGTAGATAAAAAACCGCATTTCACTGAACCCGGCTGCACATTTGGAAACAATATTTTTGGCGTTATGTCACAAAACGTATTTGTAGCTAATGAGTTTCTCTATTTTCTTTAAAATTCTCATTGCACTTTGTACTTTCTTCTTATTTTAGGTCTTTTCTCGTTTTTCAAACACTATCTTGCTTACTGCTATTACGCACAAGGGGTACGCTTCCTAACACAGATCGATTTACGCTTTCCCATCTAGTTCAACTTATTCCTAAATACCTGCCTAGATGTGATCGTTCAATTTCTTGTAACAACTAACTGAAACATATGGTACGCCCAGTTCGAAGTTATTGGAAGGCCAATACTTGAGCTGCGGTAGACTCTCCGGTCTTTCGTCGCTGACAAAAAAGTATGCAAACAGTACACACGCCGTGTACGCCGAAATGAAGATCAGAATGTGCCAGAAACCGTGTAGATAGGGAAAGTTCAATTGCGACCACGCATCGCAGAACATTCGATCGTTGATCCAACACACAATCGCCATCATCAGAATAGTGGTATTGCGGACGCCCAATCGGTAGACCCGTTTGTCATGAACACTACAAATAGATGCGATATAACTTGTTGAGTTCTTACTACCTTGCTATCATAAAACTCACATTTGTAGTTCCTTGTACAGCAGATAGGTGGCCGGAATGGCCAATAGCATCAGAGCAAACGCGTTGATGGCCGGATAACACACCGACAGGGCAGTTGCCGCTAGTGAGAATACCGACATCGAGATGCAAAAGCGTTTCCTGTGAATAACGATAAACTCAGTACAACTATTACTATGTAAGACCTAGCTCAAACTTTACCTGGAATGCTTGAATATACGTGGGAAGTGCCTTCGAGGACAGAACAGGCTCAGCGTTGCCATAAAAACCCACAGGATGGTCAGCTCGTCCAGAAGCTGACCCAGTAAGCTAAGGGTGGCATGGAAGTAGGCAGAGCTCAAGCCAACAATAATCAACAGAATCCAAATAATATGGATAGCTGGCTGAATAAGCTTCCCGTAGTCTTTGAACAGGTAGATCAGGAACGGCGGGCCAACAAGAAATAATATGTTGCTTATCTGGAGAAGGGCAGAATACAATAAGATGATTTCTATAGTATAGGACTTGGCAAGCGACAAAAAAATTTATGTATCTACAAAGTAAAACCAAACAACAAGGAAAGAATGTGTACATAATGTGCCTACCGATGTACGGAAAATCATTGCCTCCATAATTTTCCGATCATTTTTTTTTAAAACGATGACAATATTCAAGTGAAATTCATGCGTTTAAACCTATAACACATATAAATTTTCTTAGATATCTTAGATAGAATCTTAGATGGGTAAAAACATGTCATACTTGCGCATCAATCTTTGAAAAAAAAAACCTGAATTAATCCACCGATGGTGAGACTGAACCCTTCTTACACTTCACCTTATTTCTTATGAACTAAAATGTGACCAATATTGTATTTGTCATACATTCAGTTTATAAAATGAACTATTTGTCAATCCTGAACGTACTGTTCATCGATGTGATTTAAATATTGCCATCAATAGTCTTTAACGACCTGTTTATGTTAGTTATACAAAAGGGGAAATTACATAAATATTAGAAATTTCATATGAATAATAATCTAATTCTAAGCGTCCATTTTGATTATCCATATGGATTCATGATGCTTAATAAGTACATGTTCGTTGAAAATTATGTAGTTATAGTAAATGGAGACTTTGTGTAATTTTCGAATATACTCGTTGCAGTTCAAAACCGGACCACTCGAGCCAATCGATCCTGCTTTAATTCTATAGTGTCGCATAGTGTGGCCAGTCCGCTGTGTGTGCTACACAATGCACCAGATGCGACACAATAGAATACAAGCGGCAACGATTGGGGTGAGTGGTCTTGTTCGGTTTTGAACTGCAACGAGTATATTTTCATCTCACAACTATGTGCTCTCAGGTATTGTTTTGGTCATATCTCCATGAGGGATCATCCAATCATTATACAATTTTGACCAGTTATTTGAAAATTTTATAGCTTTGATTTGGCAGCAACAAAACTAAAATCGGTACATGAATAGCTCAGTATGTAATCGGAGACTAAACTGTTCGATTACTGTAATAATAGGCCGTAATGTACTGTTTCGTTCATATCTTCGTAAAAGAATGTCCGAATGAAAAAAAAATCATGGGAACTTAAAACCCGTCAAAACAATACAATCTTGAAGAAACTTAAGACCCGTCAAAACAACCGGCAAGCGCTAACCAGAAGGTAAATACCTCTGATTGCATTATACCGGGCAAACGCATCTAAGGAGCATTTTTCCAAAGTTTAAGGAGCATTTCCCCAAAAAGAAGGGTGCATTTACCCTGCTGCCTTTTTGCATAAATAGTAAAAATTTTGGAAAGGTCTAGCACGCGCGGGAGTATACCGATTTGGCATGAAATAATACCGGATTAAAGCGCAGAATTATGTGGACGTTAAAGTTGTAAAAATAGGTTATAGTTCAGAGGTGGAAAACCTTGTTGACCGCGAGCAATGCAATATGGGGCAAGCATGGTGGGTCTGGATGGGCATCATTTAGATAACCCGGATACCTTGGAGAAAGCAGAACGCTAACCAGTCGGACCCCACAAAGAACAATTGAGAGGTGGTAAGTGCTCCAAAAACGTGGAGCGAAACAGGTAATGGTACGCCATTTTGTCCCTGTATAACTTTATTTTCAACCTACATAAAATATAATCTCATCTTATTATGAATAATACATACATGATCACATCACTTATCAAGGTGAATCCTGATCCATCGTGCCCTACCCTACTGACATAGAAAAACCTCCTTCCTGTGACCTTTGTGGGGATGCAGAGGTAAACACGGTCCCTAAACAGCAAAGGTCACACTAACATTCCTTTCCCATTCCCACCTGATTGCAAGGAAGTGGCCGGCACCGTTATTGGTTATTAAAGAAATTGAGTCACTGAAACGTGTACAATGAGAATGAATGGTCGGTACTCCCAGTCCTCATTCAGTTGATTCATTGTGCAATTTCACTGATTCTAATCAATCACGGAGAAGCAACCATTGATACGTGCAGTCAGTCAAGCTAAGCTAAGCTACTCATCAGGCGATCTCAAAACCCTTCTCTATAAGAAGGGTAAAAAATATAGAGCCGCCTACCTGTTAGCTCGTCGTTTTCACAGCTGGGTTACACACTGAACGATATTTTCTATGCACTTACTCTGCACACATCTGTTTCACTCGTCTAGCAACAACATGCACTTCAATATACGCCGGTTTATCAATATAAAACGAATTACATAAGAACTTATTATGCCTAAACCTTTCTGCTACCGTTCTCTGCATTAGACGTAATTCTGACCTTGAGGATAGGTAATTGCTTTACGAGTCAATGAAGGTGCAATGTAAACCGTTTCCCAGAAATTAACAAAATATTTAATAATGTGCTGTCTCTTACCGTGTTGACGAATTCGGCTATGTCCGGTGATATGAGATAATTGCCTTCGCACCAATCTACAGGTGAACTGCCACGTTCCAAATGTTCCCAGGTCATTTTGCTAATGCCGACTGTAATTTCCTACCTTCATAGGTTCTACGATAATTACAATACTGAGAACGCGAAACAAAAACCATTAGGAAATAGCATTTAGGAATTCAAAACCACAGTCCAGTACTCCTTCAACCATTGTATTTGCTGAAGCAATCAAAATTTGAATTAGAGATTTTATCAAATTTTGAAAGTTACCTGTTTGGGAAACCTTGTTCTGACCCTGGAAACGATTTCTAAAACGTGCACTAATCCTTCCACAGAGGATTTCGTCAGTTCAAACAGGTTGTGTCAACTTCGAGCACAGCAAAACAAGCCCTTTGCAATTATAGTACAATAAATAATTCCAGTAATAATTATTGCTCCTGAAGAATCACTATTTTCACAACCAGAACGAAACATAAGACAACAGAACAGCAAACGATCTTTGTTTTGAAGTTTGCTATTTGTTCCGCTTACTCGTTCTCTTTTTCTCTTTTTTTGTTGTTGTGTTACCTCTTCTATCTTGTGTTGCCCTGACCAGACTTATACACTCTCAAAACACCCTCTCTTTCATTTGTATTACTGTCCCTTTGTTTCTCACGGAAAAGTTACTCAATTTTCGTAAAAAGTAGATTAACTCAAAAATTGAGTAGATCCACTTTTTACGAAAATAGAGTAATATATCCGTGAGAGAAAAAGAGGTGCACAGAGAGAAATTTGATAGTCAATTTTACCATTATTGGGGGTCAGGATGACTATTGCAGTATAGTGATTTTGAACCGACTATGATCATGGTCAAAACTACCATTAAAAATGTCGGAATAGTCCTTGTTACCATGATCATAGTCAAAAATGCCATTAACGTGGTAAATTCGACCATTTTCATGGTTATTGAAACCATTATACAAGCCAAAAAAAATTGCGTTTCTCTTTACTCAGAGACTGTGCCGTGCATTGCTACTCTGAGAAAAATTTCATCGTTGTACCGACAATTAAATCATGGTCAGGATGACTATCGCATATAATGGTTACAATAACCATGAAAATGGTCGAATTCACCACGTTCATGGCATTTTTGACTATGATCATGGTAACAAGACTATTCCGACATTATGGCAAATGTTGGATCAACTATTTTTAATGGTCGTTTTGACCATGATCATAGTCGGTTCAAAATCACTATACTGCAATAGTCATCCTAACCCCCAATAATGGTAAAATTGACTATCAAATTCCTCTCTGTGTACCCAAATAAAAATATACTTTAAACGAACAATAACTCGAATGGTTGAAATACACATATATGGTTTGGATGCTAACACGAATAGGTCGTTAAGCAAAATAACCATAAGAAATTTATTAGGGTAGCGATTAAAAATTGGTTTATTGCTTTAGAACCCCTTGGACTAGCGACCCATGCAGTTTCATAAGGCAAATCTTCACTGAAACCGGCCAGTACCCATTAATGGGTAAAATATCACCAATTTCGAACTTAAGTAGGCTAACTCCTTTAATGGGTAAAACGATTTTACCCATTAATGGGTAAAGAGCCATTAATGGCTATTTTTTACCCATTTTTCAAAATGTTTGTTATTTGGGAAATGGGTATGAAATACCCATTTTTCGAAATGTTTGTTATTTGCGAAATGGGTATGAAATACCCATTTTTCGTGATTTGTTTTTAATTGTGATATTGAATAATGAGCATTAGAATAAGCATAATAGATCGCAATAACTGAATGTGTATTTGTCTTTTGACAACCCTTTAGCCTCAGACCTTTTACCTATCAGGTATGTTAAGTTTCGTTCGAGAGTTTTCACACCGGCAAATATTCCGGTGACGTTCAAGTGGTCCATTGAAGCGGTCATCACATCGTTATCCTCCAGAGAGGATATCCGTGGAAAATATCTGAAAGGATTTAAATGATTTTGACGTCAACTTGATGAAAGCTTGGATGTAACGCCTCGGAAGAGACACATACTCGGAAGTACGATTCTACTGATGAAATAGAAGCATTTTATATTATAATATTAAATTATTAACGTACCTCTTAGTTTTTGGAAGTTTTCGCTATCCAGTTTAACCTTCAGTTCTTCCATATTCTTCGCGATGGATTCCGCGAAGTTTTTCTATTTTTCGAACCACGCACTTTGAAATAAACAAAGCGAGCCAGGAAAATGCTAAGATATTTTTTACCCATTAATGGGTAGAAAAATACCCATCTTTTGATCTCTCATTAAAAATAAAAAATGGGTCTTCACGGAGAAAAAAATAAAGTCATATCAATAATATTCCGGTCCCGATCAAGCATATTTGTGCATTGACTTTTATATAATATTTTTTTGAGATTGTTTCACGCATAATACAATAGATCGAAGAATAATGGAAGCTTCAATTAAACAGAATTGATGATCTAATTAGAGCATGAAATAGGGTTGAATCAACCATATTATGCTAACATCAACAATATTCATTGTTGATGATTTGACAGCTCTCTGATTCTCATGATAAATTCAATAATGTTTATGTTTAATTTGACCTTATTTTGAGGGTTGAACCAACAATCAATATGCAACTAGCGATTTGAAATTGGTTCACTGTTGTAGAACCCCTTGGTCCGAAGTACACCTTGAATCCAGCACCTAACTATACATATTTGCGCCTTTGTTTTGTTTTGCTGTGTTATTTTGACAGAATATTTGAGAGTGTGTTCGTGTGAGTTCATTATGAGGGGCGTATTAT
>JAHHFK020000103.1:0-44570 GCA_024533555.2 Aedes koreicus
CAAGGTGCATAAAGCGAAGGCCTCGATCGCAAGCTGCAGACCGCCGTCAAGGCCGTGGACAAGTGTGCGAAGAGGCGGTAGGTTTCGCAAGCCATGCGTAACGAAGTCGCACATCTTCTATTGTAGTCCGGATGCACGTCAGGAACTTGCACGTGACATAACCATCGAGCGAATCGCCGTTCTAAGGACCAACCGGCCCTAAGGGTTCTTGGTGTTACCCTGGATCGAACCCTAACATTCAAAACCACACTGTCAGAGGTCAGAGGTGAAGAAATCGTGTGTGTCTCGACTGCGGATTTTAAAGATGATCGGTGCCAAGCTTCCGCGTGGCAATCGGACATCGTTGCTGCAGGTGGGATCGGCCATAATAACCGCAAAACTGACCTACGAAGTAGGCTTAGTGAGCCGGGGAGGAGGGCCATCAACTTTGCAGACTCTTGCTCCTCCATACAATCCAATGGTTCGGTATGCCTCCGGAGCTTTCGTGACCAGTCCGACACTCTCAATCATGGCCGAAGCGGGAACCCTGCCGTTCGAACTGCTGGCAGCACAGTCTATAGTGCGGACTGCCATCCCAAGTAAATTTTTTAGTTTTATTCCAGCCGTAGAGCACTCCTCCCGGCTTTGTTGATAAAACTACATTTCAAAACTCTTTTGTCTACCAACACCTCTTCTATGCTTCTTTAAAGCCGAAAATTGTTCAAAATGGCCAACTCTATAATCGGTTGTGAAAACAAGTTAATAAAACCTTTATAAGAACAAAAAGATTTTGAAAATGTTCTAGTGAAAGATGTTATGACCACTTGAGAACTTTCATAAAGCCTATTGACTGCCATGAAATCCACAATGTGGCCAACTGGCCACAGCTGTCAAACTTCACTGTGAAATCGAGGTTGCTTTTTGTTGTACTGCTTTGTTCGATTCTCTGCTCTTCTGATTCATTTAGCAGTAAAAAAAGTCATTATCTAAAAATAATCTCCGATGTACAGTTCATTTACATTACATTTAAAATTTGATGCATTTATTTTTCCACATTTCAATTATTTCGTATATTTCAATATGGCGATTGGAAAAAATCACCGACCATAAAGTCAAGTTATCTTCGCAATGACTACTTTGAAACTATTTGGTTATTTGGTGGCTTTCCTTAATGCTAATTTGCCGTTTAATGCATTTACTGCAGGCAAAATGGTTTAAAAGGCTTTTTCAACTATCCATAATAAGATAATATGAATGAGTCCTAAAACGGCATTTCAAAGGAGCATTTTATGAGTTCATAAAGTCGAAATAAAACCTTTGATAAGAGTAAAAGGAATTTAAGAAAACGAGGTTTTAAGATCGTTTTAAATAAGCTGTGTAGATTCTCATAAACCTGACTAAAATATGAAACCTATTGGCAGCTCTTGATGTCATAATAAAACCAAATTGATTTCTAGTGGCTTTGATAAAACCTTAATAATACTTAATAAAGCAGGATGGTGTTAGCAATGTTACTTGGGATCCGAATAGCTGTGAAGAATCGTGGCAACATCACCCTTCCGTTTATTCAACGAGCCTCGAACCGCCTCGACGAATTATCAGGTACAGCGCTCCTCGCTGTCGGTCAACTTGTGAAGCAGAGTGATCGTATGTGGCACGCACGAAAGCCTACCCGTTTTCATCAACCGACTGTCGTCTACACCGATGGCTCTAACGGTGAAGATATGGTAGGGGCCGCATTCTTCAACGGAGGAATTGCTGCCACCTACAGTCTTCCAAAAGCATGCAGCGTCTTTTCTGCGGAGGCATACGCCATATAGATGGCTGTCACGATCCCGAACCAGAATAACGAGTTGGTTGTCCTATCGGATTCTGCTAGCTGCCTACTGGCATTGGAGGCGGTAAAATCTCGACACCCATGGATCCAAGAAGTGGAAGAAATAGTGCGAAACAAACCTTTTCGATTCTGCTGGATTCCTGGGCACGCCGGAATCAGTGGCAATTCCGAAGCCGATCGACTAGCCAACGAAGCCAGGAGAGAACAGGCCATCGATGTACCAATTCCAGGAGAAGATGCTCTGAGAGAAGTTAAACAATTGATACGTCATCGGTGGGATAACCAGTGGTATGAGACTAGGGAGTCAAAGTTGAGAGAAGTAAAGGGAGATACCTGCAGGTGGACGGAAAGCAGGAGCACGGCCGAACAGCGTGTCCTTACACGTTTAAAGGCTGGACACAAGCGTCTAACACACACATTTCTGTTGAAGAAGGAGCCGTCGCCCGATTGTGAATGTTGCGGTACGGCGATGGATGTCTGGCATTTTATTCTCGAATGTCGGAAATTTGTAACCGAAAGGCAGAAAAATAATATTGGGACTAGCCAACGTGACGCCCTGGGAAATACAGAAGAGCAAATAACACGAATGCTGACTTTCTAAGGGAAAACAAGACTACTTTCCAAACTGTAGCGAAACCAGAAAATGGAAGAAGCCGAATAAGAAAACAAGAAAAAGATGGAACGTGCCCGATGCTAAACCGGATGGATAAACAGAAGTCGAAGAAGAAAAACTGGAGAAAAGTAGCGAAAGAAGAAACAATGCTAAAAACAAGTACGGAAGAATATAAACTGAAGAAGTACAGTTCGAAATAGCAGTAACAGTAGCCGAAGAAAAGAAACCATAGCAGTAGCCGAAGAAGAGAAGCGTAACGGAATCAGCGGAAGAAGAAAACCGAAGCTGATGGAGGAAAAACTGTAAGGCAGAGGAAATTTAAGGAGGCACAACGGAGGAAGCTGAGCAGTGGAAAGAAGCAAAATAAAAAAGTGAAATAGAAGAAGACAACGTGAATAAGAGAAACGTAATACAATCGAAGAAAAAAGCGAAGCGGCCGAAGTGGACGAATAGAAGTCGAAGAAGAGAATCGGAAGAGCAGAAGCCCAAGAAATTGAAGACGTAGAGAAACAGAAGGAAAACATTGGAAGAAGATTAGCAGAAGAAGAAAAGTGTAAGGAGAAAAGTCAAGAGAAGAATAAAAACAGTTATAAGAAAAGTAGAATAATCGCAGGAAGCAGGAAAGGTTGAAACAAACCAACGGAGCAATAGAAGGAGAAGTAGAGAAGTTGCAGAATAAGAGTTGAGAAGGAGGACATGAAGTGGAGTGGGAAAAGAATTACTGGAAATATTGTACATGAAAAAGATTAACGAAATAAGAATTTCTTAAGACACGAATGTACCCTTCTGGTGTAAAGTGTCATTAATATAAAAAAAGTATTCAGTGTTGATTTTGAACCGCTAGGACATTGTTTATTTATTTTATTTAAGCAAATGATGATGTCTGTGAGCCTTTGGCTCATAAAGACTAATTAGTTTAACAACTAACAACAAATGGCTTCAAGCACATTATAATTCAAAAATAAAAACAAAAACTAATACACAGAAAACTATGTGTCTAGTTAAACAAACTATAGAAGTTACTATAACAGGCAAGAAAAACCTTTTTTTACGTGATCGAAAATTGGTATGAGAATAACCTACTCTTCAAACGAGATTTAAAGTTATTTACAGTGAGTGATTTTAAATCTTCGCCTTAGTTGTTATACAGAGCTGTTGCTTTATTTAACACTGCATTTTGACCGAACTTCCTGGTATTGCTTCTAGTTGTAGATAGGTTATCGCTGCTTCTGCTATGATGTTGATGTCGTTCTGAAACTCTGTTCAGCACCGTGTTAGTGTGGACAGAATTTTGGAGTATTTGATGTATATGCATACAAGCAGTTGTAGTATACACGTATTCTACTGTGAGAAGGCGATGCTCAGTGTGAATGAACGCCGTCGATGTTCTCGGAGAGTATCCAAAAAGGTTTTTGATTGCTTTGTTCTGGATAACTTGCAGAGATTTTAATGCTGTTTTGTTTGCTGTTCCCCACATTAGTATAGGTGTCTGTGAAACAGTGTGTAGTACAAGGTTCGCTTAGTATCCATCGGAACCAATCCACATATTCTCTTGAAAACACCTGCTATTTGTGACAGTTTAGCACTCAGTTTAGTGATATGATTAGTCCACTTAAGCTCACTGTCCAGCCACACACCCACATATTCAAATACATTTACACATTCTATAGCATGGTCGCCGTAAAAGATGTCCAACATAAAGCACTTGGGTACACTGAACAGCATGTACTTTGTTTTGGCAATACTTACTGTGAGCTTATGCAGATTCATCCAATCTCGTAACATGCAAAGATCATCATTGATGGCTTGTTGAAGCTGTTCCTAGGTAAACCAGCTCTATATCAACCACATACAGGGTGCGGCAGAAAATAATGCGAAAATTTGTTCTATTTCTTTCAAATCCCATTTTCAACTAATTCAAGCAATAATATCAACATTTTCGAGTGCAGTTATCTTTATAAAGTCCTTTTAAACAAATTTATTCAATGTGTTCTCCATTTTTATTAATAACATCCTCGAGCCGACGCCGGAAGCCAGAGCATGGCTTTCGGACGTAGTCCTCCGACATTGACTGCCATGTGCGTGTTATGGTTGACTTCAGGGCTTTCACACTAGGGTGTGATGTTTTGCAGGCTCGTGCTTCAACATATGCCCAAATCGAATAATCCAACGGATTAAGATCTGGACTGCTAGCGGGCCACAAATCCTTCGTCCAAAACTTCATGATATCGTTCAACCATTGTTGGGTTCGATTTTACGTGTGACACGGCGCTCCATTCTGCTGTAGGACAACATTTTGATCCTCGGAGAAGTTGGCCTTCACCCAGGGAAGCATTTGGTCCTTTAAAATACCGATATACACTTCGGTATTGATTTTAACTCCATCACCGGCGGCATATTCAAACCGTTGGACGCCACCAAGCCAAACATCATGACACCAGCCGGATGTTTCGTTTGAAATTTGAATTTCACTTTTTTCGGAACGTTCTCCATTTTCTGCGGTGAAATGAACCGGTCCGTGCGGCTGTTGGCCACAGCATCGATGCTGAAAAGCTTTTCGTCGGAGAACAGGATTATCATTTTTTCCTACTTCAACAAGGAAAGCAATCTCTTGGAACGAGTCACTCGTAGTTCCTTGACCCGGTCCGTAATCAAGTGGCGTTTCACTCTGGCTCTGGAAGATGCATGCAGGTCTTCTTTGATGACTCTCCGCGTGGATTTCTCCGAAATATTGGCTTCCTTTGCAAGTTTTCTTATGGAACGCACCGGGTTGCGAGCAATTTATGCACGGACCGATTTGATCACGTTCGGCGTGCGTGCAAAGCGCGGACGTCCGCTTCCCGGCTTTCGCTGCTTAGGACCATCCTGCAGGGACTTTTTTATGCGGTAAACTGTTGCCAAATGGCACCCTACCACCTTGGTAATCTCTTTCGGCTTCTTCTGGGCGAGCAACAAACTGGTGATCACTTCTTTCGCGAACATTTTGACGAATTAGCAATAAAACAAATCAAATGTTTGGATGCAGCACTTGAAAGTAAACATAAACAAATACACTTTCGACAGAAATTAGTCACTAGCTACACGAATTAACCCAATACACAAGTTTTAACATTTTCGCATTATTTTCTGCCACACCCTGTACATAAACGCAGGGGAACATCTTTCAGGTTGTTTACATAGCAATTAAACAAGGGTGGTTCTAGTATACTTCCTTGGACTATCCCTTACTCAACAGATCGTATTGCACTACTAAAAGAATTATCTTGAACGAACTGCGATCGGTGTTCTAGAAAACTTTGGAACCACTGCATTGGGCGACCTATCACACCCAACTCACTCAATCGCCGTATTATTTTTTTCTATCACAAGTGTCGAATGCTTTGCTCAGGTCGAGAAAGACTGCAGCCACTTGTTTCTTCTTATCGCAGTGAATTTGGATTTCCGACACAACGTCGAACAGCGCAGTTTGTGTGTTTGATTTCGGTCGAAATCCGTACTGCCTGGAGGAAATAAGGCCATGACGTTCTAGATGGTTGACTAGTTGTTTGTTGATAATTTTCTGCAGGATTTGATCGGTGACACAGGGTATGCTAATGGGCCGATAATCCGAAAACTCCTTCGTCATCGGTGTCTTAGGGATAGCCACAACCTTGGATACCTTCAGGTCCGCTGGTACACATGACTGTAAAATTGACGAGTTGATTACATCCGTTACGCCTTCCACTATTTCATCGGTGCATGACTTAAACATTTTCGTTTATACTTGGTCAAACCCTGTAAATTGACACAGACGAAGTTCGGCAATTGTTCTTTTTAGATCGTCTGTAGAAACTGTTTTCAAATTCAACGTCGCAGTGGTTTGTTCCCGGATTGGCTGGATTGCGGCGTAGGGTACCCAACAAACATCGGTGTTGAATTAGAGCTTGTTCAAACAAATTTGGAGAAGCTATTCAGCTATTCTAGAAGAAACAGCTGAATAGCTTCTCCAAATTTGCTTGAACAAGCTGTAATTCAACACCGATGTTTGTTGGGTATTTTGTCAGCAAGACACTTTCCAACAGTAGCAAAATATTGATTTGCTTCTTCGACAATCCGCTGTTTATCCTCGCCAGCTACACCAGTAAGCGTGATCGTCTGTGTTTGTTTTGGCTCAGTGGCGCAACCAGGGGGGGGGGGGGGGGTTGGGGGTTAAAACCCCCCCAGAGCCAGAAAAAAAATGAAGGCTAACTATGCTACTACATACATATATATAAAAAAAAATTAAAATCTTATAAGCAAAACTTGCAACACTGCTAAATATAAATGGGTAAGCTCTCCCTTACTCTTTTCCCGTTCTCTTTAAAAAAAATTTCGATTCATATTCACACACAGACAGGACAAACCTTATTTCTACAGCAACATTATCAAGCATTAATTCATACAGTCCGTTTTGAGCGGTTCTTCGTTCGCCATTCATTGCTCCACAAAACTATATTATTAGCATTCATAACGTCCAAACGTGACGCAGGTATGCTGTGGAGAAACAAAAAAGAACTGAAGAGCGAAGAGAGTAGTGAGACTCTCACAGTGAGAGGCTAGTAAATATATTAATTCCAGAGACGTTTGTTTTTTTTGTGTTAGTGGATCTCTCAATGAACTACCGACGGTTTTTGTATGAGTGAGGCTTTGTATCGATGCTGTCCTCCATTCAGTTTTGGCATGTTGCACAATTGTCAAGTTACTTGGTGCCGATCAAGTTGACTCTGTGATTTACGGGTGGTTTTTCAGTTTTTCTTCCTCTGAATCGTGACAAGTGAATTCCATAAACATGAACGTTAGAACTTCCTTTACGGCAAAAACAAAGGCATCGGAAACAGGTGAGTTTAATTTCACAGCGGCAGCAGAAGAAAAACCTGCAGAAAGTCCCTTAAAAAAGTTCCGGTATTCGGAAAGTGATGGTATCACCGAACCGTCGACATCGGGTGGAATGGTTAGTGATGATTTTGGATTTTTCGTGGGAAAGCAGGTAAATATTTTATTTGCATTACCTTTTTTGTCCAACTAAAACATACTGCTTTTTAATTTAAATTGCAGATCAGTGATTCGCAAAAATTCAAATTACTAATCATTCCCTGGAAACCGGACATAGCTTTCAAATTCCCTCCATCAGGTCCTCGAAATTTGAAATTCAATCTCCGATGGCTTGGAGAATGGAACTGGCTTGCGTACTCTTCCTCTCAAGATGGTACTGCAAATGTTGCGCTATCTTTACAACATCGATCGGTCAGCAAGGTACTCAAGGTGGAAAACTTGTTAAACAAGCCAAGGAAGATTTCCACCACCACGAGAGTGCAAAATACCATCATTTTTGTGTAGAAAAGGCAGGGTTGTTTGTGGCTACGTTTTCTGAGTCGATCGTTAGTATTGATAAGGCTCTCGATGATGGAAGGCGAGCTGAAGAGGAGAAGAATAGAGAGGCTCTTCAACCGATTATACGCACGGCTATGTTCCTGGCACGGCGTGGACTAGCTTTCAGGGGTCATCGGGATACTGGCACGTTTCAGTTAAATGAAGGTTTGACAAAGGAAGAGGGTAACTTTAGGTCTCTTCTGAAGTTTCGAGTTGAGTCTGGAGATAACGTTTTGCGAAGTCATTTGGAGAATTCTGCCAAAAATGCGAAGTTTATCAGCTAGAAATCGCAGAATGATATAATCCAAGCGTTCAATAGCATCATTTTGTGAAAACTTGTTGATCGTGTCAACAGGTCTAAATGTTTTACCGTTTTGTGCGATGAAACCACTGACATATCGAATGTGTGTCAACTTTCATTGTGTGTAAGGTTTGTCGAGAATAATAATGTTTGTGAAGAGTTCCTGCAGTTTATTCCAGTCACCGACACTACAGGGAAAGGTTTAGCCGATGTAATTTGTCAAGCATTGATTGATTTTGGACTGAACACGAAGTACCTCGTTTGTCAGGGATACGACGGTGCACGAGCTATGAGTGGGCAAGTAAAAGACGTCCAAGCTTTTGTGCGAGAGCTTTACCCGAAGGCGCTGTATGTCCATTGTTGCTCTCACGTTTTAAATCTTTCAATCTCCGAGGGTTGTTCAGTTCCTGCAATCCGAAACTGCATGGGAGTGATCGAGAGCGTTTACATTTTTGTTCAATTCACCAAAAAGAGCAAACGTTTTAAAAATAGAAACTGACAAGATTGAGAAGTTGAAAAGAATGTGTCCTACGCGCTGGGTTCAACGTCATGACTCGGTAAAAACGTTCAAAGACCTCTTGCATCCTATTTTTGCTGCTCTGGAAATAATTAAGACATGGACGGACAAGAAAGCCTCGACGGATGCTTCAGTAGTTCAGGCGTCCATTGAAAAACCTGAATTTTTGGTCAGCCTTTGTGTAACACACCATATTTTTTCGATAACTCGTCCGCTGAGTGTTTATTTGCAAAAAGAAAACCTTGATTTGGCAGAAGCAATGACCGCAGCAAGGGTAACCAAAAAGGCTCTGGGTGAAATGCAAGAAGATGTAGAAAATGCTTTCCGTAAAATCTTTTCTCAAGCGAGTGCACTCTGTGAATCTCTTGATGTGTCCCTTCCAAAACCCAGAAGAGCTGGACGTCAGAAAGAGAACAAACAATTGGAGACTCCGGAAGAGTTCTATAAAAACGAAATCTTCTTACCATTCCTGGAAAATACCTTGCAAGCTTTGGAGGAGAAGTTTGTCAAACATGCTGACATGTTGGCACATTTTTAGCAGCTACTGGATGCAGCATCGAATCCATCGAAAATCTCCGGATCTGCTCAGCATTTAGCCGAATTTAACGACCTTCAGAGCACAGGAATTCTTGGAGAAGCAATTCTTTGGTTTTCGGTACTCACGGAGAAAAAACCACAGAATGCTGCTGAAGCCCTAAATGTATGCAACGTTGATTTGCTTCCAACCATACATACACTGCCAACAATAATGGCGACACTCCCTGTTACGACTTGCTGTGCTGAAAGATTATTTTCGTCTTTGAAGAATTTGAAGACATATTTGAGAAATAGTACAGGAGAAGAACGGTTGAACGGTATCGCGCTTATGTATATCCACGAAAATGTTGCTGTCACCGAAGAGGAAGTTTTGGAAGAACTGTCGAACAAACCAAGAAGGTTGAAAATTAAAAACGTTGTCTTAAGCTTAAAAATTATATCGTTGTATGTTTGAAATATTAAATAAACTTGAATTATAAAACTCAAATTTTGATGCCACTATTTTTTCCAAAACATGTAACCAAGCTCACAACCCCCCCCCCCCCCCCCCAACCAATTTCTGGTTGCGCTACTGTTTTGGCTTATTACCCAATAAATCCTTTATAGTGTCCCAGGTTTTAATGATGTTACCACTATGATTGTTGAATCTAGTTGCGTAATATTGTTTCAGCTTTCTTCGCTTCATTTCGGTCACTTTATTGCACCAGTTTGAGTATACACTTCGGGTGAATTGATCGGAGAGATTCCGTCGGTGTATTGGGTACCAATAGTTTTTTGTTTGTATACACATCTCATGATCGATCCACGGTTTTGAATGTTTATCATTTGTCCTCCTTATTGGTATATGTTTAGATGCTCTGAAAACGCCTTCTTGGAGACCAGAAATGAGAGATTGATAATTGCTCTCAACATCTCTCAAGCAACACGTGTTTATAGGGTTTTCACGCAGAAATTCACTCACGGCCGATAGATTGACTTTCGAGTAGGATTCGTTCAGTTTGCACTCATCGTCGTTTGTGTAGTCGGCTTCGACAAAAATCACATTGTGATCGAATAGACTATACTGTAAGTGTTGTAAGGAGATTTCAATCGCAGTATTGTTCGTAATAATATGATCCAAACATGCTTCCTATCGTGTGAGTGTTGCATCGCAGATTCAGAATCCATTCGAGATCACGATGTTTTTATAGTTTTCCGCAGCGGTTGTTATAGAATTCAGGTCAAAGTTGAAGTCCCCGATTATAAGAATGTTGGTAGGTTGAACGGCGAGAAAGTCGTCCAGAAGATTGATAAAGACATCTACATGTGTGGCAAGTGTTTGCGGTGGTCTGTATATTACTGACTAGTGTTACTTTTTCTCGGGATCAAATTTCTACAGCAACAATACTGTTGTAGTCATCGCAATAGCTTTCAACGAACCTGCTCTGAATGTCCTTGTTGATAAACACAGCTTAACCTCCGCCTCTTCTCGATGAACGTGAAGCAAAGTAACATTTGTAGTTTTGAAGTGACATAGAAGATTCTACATCTTTGTGTGACCATGTCTCTGTTATCGCAATGACATCAATGCGGCTATCCAACTCGTTCTGTAAGTTTTTCTTTTAGGCTTCTCGCGTTAAAATAGAAGATTTTAAACTCGTTTGTTTGGCAAAACATAGATGATTTATTGAGCTAATTTATTTGGTGCTTGGATGAAACGATAGATGAAGGTTAGGATCATTTTGTCAATTCATTGAGTGATTGTATGGATGTGATTTCTCTCACTTTGGATTTTTCTGATTTCCTCACCAACAGCCTACCGTCCCTGATCCAAGCAAATTTTATTTTTCCGTCGCGTTTCAGATCTCTTGCTTGTTTGAACAAGTACCTATTACGCTTTGTCAGCACTTCGTTGATGTAAATGTTGACGTTCCGTGCATTGCCAGTAGCCATGTCTAATATCGCAGTTGTAAGCTCTTTTTTCTCCTTCTTTTTTTGCCATAACTTCATCTCTTTTCTTCTTGTTGTTCAATTTCACCCAAATTGATGGATGGAATTGGAACTTCGAAGATAAATTGTTCGGTGTCCTGATGATTTCTTTTACATCAATACTTTCTAGTCTCACTCCAATTGCCTGATAAATGCCAGTAGCAATTTTGGTGAGGTCTTCGTCTTCTGCTACTGGAACATTTGATATTTCGAATGATTTTTCAACTTATCCTGCTTTTGTTTATCAATTTCTATTTCGCATCACTCTAGCTGCCTTTGTAGTTCGTGATTATCATTACGTAGTTGCTGCTGCTCGTCCATTAGAGTATCAGAAGTTGTCCGCAGTTCCCCGAGAGTATTTTGCATCTCTCCTACTTCAGATATGACGTCCTGTTGCCAACTAATTAGCTGGTCAAGCTTGGACTCAATCCGTGCCATGGTGACCTCTAGACCAGTCGAGCCAGCAGCAGTACATGCCACAGGTTGTGAGTTAAACAATGGTTGTTCAGCCATTTTTTTTTTTTTTTTTTTAACTCTTTATTTGTTCCAAATTTCTTCATATTTACATTTCATGTTAATCTAGGTGCTCCAGCTACTACCGTAACGTATCAACCTTAATTGTTAAAATATGTATCTAATTTTGTTTACATGGTTCATGCCTTAGCAGTTCAGTATTTTAAACAGGTTTTTATTCCTGCATGTCAGTATAACAATAATAATCTTAAAACTAAAAACAAACTAAAATTAATCTTAACTAAGCATAAAGGGAATTAATCATTGCAATAGAAGATTGCAACGATTTTTGTCTGAAATTATTAATTATTTTGTTGGACATTTGTTCTAAAGTCTCAACATTCGAAATTCTATGTACTTCGTTAGTACTGTACCAAGAAGGCAGCTTCAAAATCATCTTCAGAACTTTGTTCTGAATCCTTTGAAGTATTTTTTTCCTGGTAGCACAACAACTAGACCATATTGGAACAGCATAAAGCATGGCCGGTCTAAAAATTTGTTTAAATATTAGTAGTTTGTTCTTCAGACATAGTTTGGATTTTCTGTTTATAAGAGGATATAAACATTTTATATATTTATTACATTTGGCTTGAATGCCTTCAATGTGATTTTTAAAATTTAATTTTTGATCAAGTAATAGACCAAGGTATTTCACTTCGCTTGACCAGGAAATTGGAACACCGCTCATAGTAACGATGTGATTACTACTAGGTTTCAAAAAAGAAGCTCTAGGTTTATGTGGGAATATTATTAGTTGAGTTTTGGAAGCGTTGGGAGAAATCTTCCATTTCTGTAAATAAGAAGAGAAAATGTCCAAACTTTTCTGCAGTCTCTTGCAAATGACACGAAGACTTCTTCCTTTAGCGGAGATGCCTGTGTCATCAGCAAACAAGGATTTCTGACAACCCTGAGGCAAATCAGGGAGGTCGGAAGTAAAAATGTTATATAGTATCGGCCCAAGAATGCTACCCTGAGGAACTCCAGCTCTAACAGGTAGTCGATCAGATTTGGAATTCTGATAATCTACCTGCAGAGTTCTGTCAGTTAAATAATTTTGAATTAATTTTATAATATAGAGCGGAAAATTAAAGTTTTTCAATTTAGTAATCAAACCTTCATGCCAAACACTGTCGAATGCTTTTTCTATGTCTAGAAGAGCAACTCCAGTTGAGCAGCCTTCAGATTTGTTTGAACGAATTAAATTAGTAACTCTCAAAAGTTGATGAGTAGTTGAATGGCCATGGCGAAATCCAAATTGCTCATCTGCA
This sequence comes from Aedes koreicus, assembly GCA_024533555.2. Taxonomy (NCBI): domain Eukaryota; kingdom Metazoa; phylum Arthropoda; class Insecta; order Diptera; family Culicidae; genus Aedes; species Aedes koreicus. The sequence continues at coordinate 12,922 of JAHHFK020000103.1, forward strand.
AAAATTGAGTTTGTATTGATGTGAAGCATCATTCTATTCAAAATTAGCTTTGCAAAAAGTTTACTGATTGAAGGAAGTAAACTTATTGGTCTGTAGCTAGAAGCTTCAGCTGGATCTTTCTCGGGCTTCAAAATTGGAACAACTTTGGCATTTTTCCATTTGCCAGGAAAGTATGACAAATGAAAACATTTATTAAATAATTTTACCATGAAAGACAAGGTACTCACTGGGAGTTTTTTGATGAGTATATAGAAAATTCCATCATCACCTGGAGCCTTCATATTTTTTAACTTTTTAGTTATAGTTTTTACTTCATCCAAATCAGTACCCCAGGATTCATCAAAAATATTTTCCCTTGAGGAAATATTCAGATAATCAAGAGAAACCTGATTCTCAATAGGACTAGTAAGACCCAAACTGAAATTATGGGAACTCTCAAACTGCTCAGCAAGTTTTTGAGCTTTTTCCACATTTGTTAGCAATATTTTATCACCTTCTTTGAGCGCTGGAATAGGCTTTTGAGGTTTCTTTAAAATTTTGGAGAGTTTCCAAAAAGGTTTGGAAGTCGGCTCTAATTTTGACACATTATTTTCGAATTGTTTGTTCCTCAGGGCAGAGAAGCGTTTTTTAATTTGTTTTTGCAAATCTCGCCAGATAACTTTCATGGCGGGATCGCGTGTTCTTTGATATTGTCTTCTACGGATATTTTTCAGACGGATCAAAAGCTGAAGATCGTCGTCTATTATAATTGTATTGAACTTTACCTCGCATTTTGGAACTGAGACAGCTCTTGCTTCAACTATGGAAGTAGTCAGAGAGTCAAGAGCATTATCGATATCATTTTTAGTTTCCAAAGGAATATTAGGATCAAAGTTATATTCCATGAATGTTTGATATTGGTTCCAATCAGCTCTATGATAATTGAAAGTAGAACTGTTGGGATTAGAAATTATTTCTTGAGATATTTCAAAAGTTACTGGAAGGTGATCCGAACCGAAGTCAGCATGGGTAACCAATTGGCTACAAAGTTGACATGAATCAGTTAAGACCAAATCAATAGTTGAGGGATTTCTGGCAGAAGAAAAGCAAGTTGGGCTGTTTGGGTATTGGATAGTGTAATAACCCGCAGAACAATTATCAAATAGTATATTACCATTGGAATTACTTTGAGCATTATTCCACGATCGGTGTTTTGCATTAAAATCACCAATAATGAAGCATTTTGACCTATTACGGGTAAGCTTCTGTAGGTCACCCTTGAGAAGATTCTTTTGCTGACCTACGCATTGGAATGGTAAATAGGCAGCTAATAGTGTAAGTTGACTAAATTTTGTTTCAACAGAAACCCCCAAAGTTTCAAAAACTTTGGTATCAAATGAAGAAAGAATTTGATGTTTGATACGCCTATGAACAATTATGGCAACGCCACCACCTGGACTTTCAAGACGATCATTGCGGTGTACGAAATAATTAGGATCCCTTTTTATTTTATCACCTGGTTTAAGAAAAGTTTCAGTTACAACGGCAATATGCACGTTATGAACTCGTAAAAAGTTAAACAGCTCGTCTTCATTATTTTTAAGAGATCGAGCATTCCAATTTAAAATATTCAGTGTCTTAATACCCATTGCTGAATTTCAGGGTCATGACAATATTGTTTGCAAATTTTATACCAGTTTGAATTGCATCAAACATGGAGTTTGTATTTAACATTCCATTAATCATATCGATTAATGATTTCTGTAAAAAATCCATTTTTGGAGCGGTTATGCTACCTAAGTCAAAATCTTCAACATTTCTGGTAGAATTTTGGTTTCTACCGGCTGTAACGGCAGCGTAGGAAGCTCCATTACCGAGCTGTACATTGCTTCCAGCAGGTAAGAATTGAGCATTGAAAACTTGTGCTCTGTTTGTACTTACGGGTACATTTGTACTTCGCTGACCATTGTTAACAGCAGATAGCAGTGGAAAATTTGACGGTTGGGCATTGATCGTACCTTCCGGTACGAATGTTGGATTTCCTCCTCGATGACCGTTGTTAACAGCCGAGGAATAATTACCTGGTCGGGAACGTGAAGCGGTCCCTACCTGATGCTTAGCACGAGAATTCAAGATCGCTTTGCGAGTCTTGCATTCCCAAAAATTGGATTTGTGGTTTCCACCACAATTCACACATTTAAAATGTTTAGGATCCTTCACAGGACAGTTGTCCTTGGCGTGAGAGGAATCGCCACAATGCATGCATTTGGCATCCATGTGACAATTTTTCGTCCCGTATGGTTGTTCAGCCATGTTCAACGTACTTCTTCTGCTTCTATTCCGGTTCTCCTTGCAGGGAATGCAGATCCAAAATTTATCAGGAATGGTTTGGATTTCCTTTTATTCACCAATGCTCCGAAAGTCACTCACGAAAGACACTCACCAATGCTCCGAAAGTCGCAGAAGCACCGGAGTGCTTTGTATCGATCGCTAGCGGCTGGTGTGAATGCCCAGCTTGGGTTGATCAATACCTTTTTCCTGTAAAATACAACTCACGCAGTCATGGAAATTGTGTTCTTTTCCGAATCCTACAAACGGTCAATTACGAAAAAATAGTTAATTGTGTTGTTTGCGGAAACAGCAGAACATTTTAAACCTTTGATTCTTGCACTTCCGAACGACTTTGTGAGCACTTCACCCTTCTTCCCATGCAGATTCAAAAAATGCATTATGGTTCAAATCTATTTATTTGAATCCAACACATTTTATCTTTGCAGTTAATGCAACACAGTAGGCCTGGCCGCTTTGACGCTTGTATCATGTCTTTGATATGCAGCTGGCATCAATATTGACAAAAAATAAATCTAACCCATCTAACCATCTAACCCAATTATTTCCAGGATTCTTTCTGGTACTGACTGCGTTTGTATTAGAGTAGATTATATTAGATTTTTAAAACTCCGGAAAATACCGACATAAACTTTTTCGACTGAAACAGTAATACACAGCTGCTCGAATTTGCATATTTTTTTTTACCACATAAACCAAAACACATATTTACAAAATCTAATAAATATTGTTTTATCAAAATGTAGCGGTTTGAACTTTGAACAACTTCCATTCCACATACGTTATTTGATTTGAATTGACCACTCGATTATACATAAATTCACAATAATCATCAGCAATTTTCTTCTTATTGTTTGCCGTTTTTGCACTTTTTAAATGATCGCCTTGAACTGAGTACTTTAGATTCACTTCCACAGTTACTGATTGAGAATTCAATATTTATCCACCCATGAAATCATCCTTTGGTTCTCTGGTACTCTAAATAGGTGCTTAAGGTAACTATCGAAGATAAGTGATTTTTGGTACCAGAAATCAGATGTGCAGATTCTCCAAAACAAAATTTCACGATACTCACATGACAAACGTATTTCCTTAATCAAAAGAAAGACAACAGAAAATACTTGAACTACATGAGCTACGTTTTAGAATCGATTTGAAACGACTATTTTTATACCAGCCTTCACAATAAAACCAATGATCAATGCTTTTTCTGTTTTGTATTATTGTACACTTTATATCGCATATTGAAGAGCTTCTCAACAGTGCCCATCAGACTCCGGGCATCGTTCCGTATTTATATTGCAAAAAACTGACGAGTTTTTCATCCAAGATCATTTGATCTAGGTATTTGCTACAATCACTTTCCAGTTTACCTAACATTTAAAAACTATGAAGATTGCTAAGACACAAACAAACTAACGCAATGCTCACCTACAACCAAATCCGAAGAAACAAAATACAGAAGAAATATCCAAAACCGCACATTCATTTTCCTCATCGATTCATAGGTCATGAGCATTGTACAACACACATTTGTTCCTGTTCTTCGTATGCAATTTATGCAAATGTTTCCCGGAAGTTCACCAAACCGCAAACGCTTAATCGCGAAACATGAAATCACGCGAGAGAGGTAGTTGTCGGGAGCAAATTCTACATCCGATTCCTTCCGACGACTGCGATCGACTGATGGTAAGGGAATCTTCTTCGGAAGGCTCTTGGCCAACTGTGACTACATTGCCACTATGGTGTATCGATTCCAGCCAACCAGTCGGTAGCGAACCAGTAGTGGTTACGACTTTGGCTGAATGGACCCAGCTCTGCCATTGCCATGCGGCACTATTGGGTGCAAACCAACGACAACAGACGCCCTAATGGGAGCGCATTTTAGTGGAGCTTTTTTGAATTGAATGGATGACTTCAATCTGCCGGAGTGCATGCTTCGTACACACTGAACCCGTGGTACAGCGAGGTTTGAATGTTTTGCGATGTGAACGGGTTGTTCAACATGCATTCAATTCTTTCTTATACGCAAAAAAAACCGCAGTAGAAACTACCAATTCGAGGGTTAAATTAAGCGCAAGGACCAACAATTTTCACCTGACTATAAATGCGTTTGATTTTACCATACCTGCGATTAGATCAACTATGGTGCGGTTGATATCAATATGAAGTCAGTATACCACAAATATTGGAGGTTGTACCATAAACGTAGTAAATTTGACTAAAATTCCATCCTTACTTCACTTTTTAAAAAAAAAAACACTTTTGCGAGCGTATTAGTAGAACGATTTTAATTGAAAAACTAGGAAAATTTAAATTAACACTTCACTTCTAAAAAAATAAAAACCGAAACACTTTTTTAAACTGTCACTAGTAAACGCGAGCAAATTCCATTAAATTCCACTACAGATAGCTTATCTTTTGACAGATAGGCATATTTACCATTAAGTCCAAATGGCATAACTAAAGAACTTGCATACATTTTTGAGACCACACATTTAAATGGATACTTACAACAAGCAATACAAAATACAATCAATAAAAAAACTAAAAAACAGTACAAGCAATCAGTCACCACATTACCACAAATACAACCCCAACCTAAAAGAATAGCAATGACATATAACACCCTCACTAAACAATTACGACCCATCCTTCGCAACTTTGGTTTTGAAATAGTTTTCACTAGTAAAAATAATCAACTTAAAACTCTCTTAGGCTTTGCTAAAGACCCCCTTGACAGTCTTCAAAAATCCGGGATCTACAAAATAACTTGTGATCATTGTGGAAAAATTTACATAGGACAAACCAACCGTACTCTAAGGACTCGCTTAAAAGAACATATCGCAGAAGTCACTAAAGCAAACAAAGACACCGACACAGGAATCATACACAGTTTCAAATCAAAAGTAGCTGAACACATTTTCAACGAAAAACATTTCATAAACTTGAACAACATACAAATTTTAAAACATATTACAAACCCTTGGAAACTGAATGTAGCAGAAAGCGTAGAATTTCACAATCAAAATTCCAAAAAATTACTTAACAAAGATCAAGGAAACGGGTATTCGTGGCTGTTTAAATGTATACCTTCATCCCAAAAACAACACACCGCACAACACAATAACAATAAACTACCTTACTAAATTGATATTCATAGCTATTTTTCCGAAACCTTTTTATCTACTAAACATACCTACACAACACACGACACAACAACAATTGACTAACCTACCGATCAAGTAGGATTTTTTAGATTTTAAGATAACAAAAACGACGAACTTCTACACGGTAGGAACCCATATAGTAGTTTGTAGAATACTCCTCCCCTACACACTACACGACACAACAACAATTGACAACCTACCGATCAAGTAGGAATTTATAATTTTGACGTAGGACTTACCCAACAAACATAGGTGTTGAATTAGAGCTTGTTCAAACGAATTTGGAGAAGCTATTCAGCTATTATAGAAGAAACAGCTGAATAGCTTCTCCAAATTTATTTGAACAAGCTCTAATTCAACACCGATGTTTGTTTAGTTACGTCTCTCTTTTCTATTCCTGTTTAGGGGCGCCGTTCTAAAATTTCTGAAATCGCAAGCGTTACGCGGGTTTGTAGACTTTGAACGATAATATCTCCTCTCTGGCCCACAGAAATTTTACGATAAGTATTTTATTTTATCTCATCAAAGCTGAATCCCTGTTGCAAACTTAATTCATAACGTTTGTTTAAACTAATTCAAATGTACTTAAACGAAAAATGTCTAAACGCACAAAGCTATTGGTCGAAAATGACGTCATGTTTGCGCCTCGCTCTGATTGGTTAATACTGCCACAGTTAGCGTGCCAGCGATTATCAACCATGTAGGGACGACCGACCAATCATCAGTTCTCGCTGTGCATCCGCATGCGACAGACATGTTTGCTGGTAGAAAACGCCGCCCCTGAACACAAGAAGACCAGACCAAGAAGAATCATCCACGTCACCTGCAGCTAGCCATCCACAACGACGAGGAGCTGAACAAACTTTTCTCTGGTGTGACCATTTCACAGAGTGGTGGCCTGCAGCCCATAGGACGATCAAATCAAGTTTCCAACTAAAGAGTATGTTTGATAGAAATTTCTCTTGAGCTCATCGAAACTTTCATTACCACGCACCGGCTCAATATGGCGTTGAAAAAGCTGCGTCCCGGAGAAAATGGCCAATTCAATCGCCCACATCATCTTCGTGGTCAAGTGGTTAGCGGCGTCACCCGTCGTTCATTGCCATGAAGTGAGGGTTCGATTTCCGCTCCAGCCTGTGGAACTTTTTGCCACACGAAAATGTCCAAACTGGTCAACTTGGTGTTATTTTAAGTTATTCGTTGTAATTTATTCTATGTTCAATGTTCAGTCTGTACAAATTCGAGATGAAGACGGTGTAAATGTTTATGTTTATCGTTGTATTACGTGCTGCCAAACACTCAGGCCGTCCTGCAGCGCAAGAAGACCGAGAAGAAAATTTCAATCACGAACCATGTTCCCTCCGTAAACAACTAAAATCTAACAACTAAAGCCCATAGGACGATCAAATCAAGTTGCCAACTAAAGAGTTGTTTGATTGAAATTTCTTTTAAGCTCATCGAAATTTTCATTACCACGCACCGGCTCAACATGGCGTTGCTTAAAAATGGCCATATCAATCGCCCATATCATCTTCGTGGTCAAGTGGTTAGCGGCGTCGCCCGTCGTTCAAGCGGTTGCCATGAAGTTGAGGTTTCGATTCCCGCTCCAGCCAGTGGAACTTTTTGCAAAACGAAAATGTCCAAACTGATCCACTGGATGTCAGGTTAAGTTGTTCGTAATTCGCTCTACACCCAACACAAAAAAGCAAGATTGTAATATAATTTCGCATGATTTTGTTCCATTTCGTGCTATGGATCGTAAGTTGGAGGAAAAATCCAACATTCGTTGTGGGCAAAAAAGCAACACAGCAATTCGCTTTGAAAAATTAAAATGTGCGTGAGGTTGTGCGCAGTGGTTGAGTAAGAGATGGGAACCCGAAAGTCAGATGACTCACAAAAATAAATTGTGAATATTCGAGACCGAGATTAGAACCGTGGCTGTCAACATGGCAACCATTCAGCCAGTTACATTTGGTTCGCTTGGCGAGGAATTCAGAGTACAGCAATGAAACAAATGGATATATTTTACACCAAGCTGTGTGCAACCTATCGCTATCACACACTTGCATGGCTTTGTTTACTTCCTAAAACGCTTTGTCGATGATCAGTGAGAACAAAAATAGAACACTTGACGGCAGCATTACAACAGTGGCCAATAGCGTTGCACCATTTTGTGCTATCGACTCATCCATATTGTATATTGATATGTTAATGATGATTGAATAAGGACACTACAGCGATACATTAGTTTCAAGCTATTTGTGCCTGCGAGTCGCTTGCACACATATAGCTTCATTTCCACCATAAAACGCTTTGTGGATCAAAGTAGGCAAAATTGCCTTTTCCGAAACATGCGGATTTATCAAGATGTGATAGCAAAAACTGCATTTGCATTTTTTTTACCACCTTCTCAACTTTTGGGTGTATGTTCATTGTTCAGTCTGTACAATCTACAGTTGAAGATGGTGTAAATGCATATTTTTATCGTAATATTACGTGCTGCCAAACACTCAGGCCGTCCTGCAGCTCAAGAAGACTGATAAGAACATTTTAATCACGAACCATGTTTCCTCCGTAAACACAGGACCCTAGCAAGCACGTTCGACAAACAAACTATCATTAACAGTTAATTCGAGCCGAACTGCAGTTTCTATAAATTTTCGTGGAGAACCAATAGTGGAAGAAAAGCCGGAGCCTCACACACCAATAGCATAGGGTTTCATGGTTCTTTAGACTGAATAAAATATAGTAGAAATTTATCAATTCGATGACATCAATTTCTTCACAACAACAAGCAGTCCTACGTCAACTTTGCAGTTATGTCACTGACATAACTCACCCTTTCATTTTTTATCAAACAATCGATCAATCCTTTATTGTGCGCAATTGAACTTGAACAATGTGAAGACCGGATGAAATTAATATTATTCCTTCACGCATTTTTGAATTTTTGATCGAACCCTTTTCATCCTGCAATGAACAAGTGTTTCACCACATTACTTGAACACTTTAGCCAATTTTCTTAATGTCCTGCATATTCCCAGCTGCTTTACCAGTCTTTTTGAAGACCGTTTGTTCAGTATCGTTCGATGGCCGAAGCATGATCCAATTGATTGTTGTTCTGGCGTGGTGCGCTGGCACTTGATCCTGCCAAAACAGGCAGCAAACACTTCTGCAGACACCCATAAATTTCCGCATCTATAGTTCCGGTAGTGGAAAAATTGTAGACCTCAAACCGCAGGAACATATTCATTGCCATACCAGCACTATTCAACCAAATTTATCCACTTTAATCAACCTGCCGCATCACTTACATCCTTCTCTACGACGGCAGCATAATATTGTAGACCTGGAAGTGTGTTTGAGTAATCTTTCACATAGGTCTCGTCATCCACCAAAATACATGCATTCGGTCGTTGCAAAACAATATGTGGGCCGTGGTTGCGGCATTTTGCTTATTTTCTGCACTAGCCGATTTTCAACTTCTTATAGGCTTTCAGATTGTTCCGTTTCTGGACACCTTGGATCATTCTGACGCTCATCTCTACTTTATTGGCCAAATCACGTATCGACATTGATTTGTTCTTTGTTGCAAGTTATTAGACAAATGTATGAACAAAGAGTTCTATTGTTGAGCTCGAAGAGAGCTTTGTGGTATTAGAAATGGGATTTTGTTTTATAAATCTTTTTGACTGGTTACTCATTTGGACAGCCAACCAAATAGTCTTTATTTTTTGTTTTTGTTTTTCAGCTTTTAAGTTCCATACAAATGGACATTTTGTTATTCCATAGAATTATTCTGGGCCAATGAACTATGACATAGATTCTACTTTTGCAAGGTCGTCTGGTCTTTCATTCCCTTCAATACCAACGTGTTCTGGAACCCAATAAAAATATTTACTGAATTCGTTTGACACAGCTTCCGCAGTAATACAATATATTCTCAGACAATTTTTGATGTACATTTATTAGAACGTAAAGCTCTTAAAGCTGGCTGACTATCAGAGAAGATACAAATATTTGCATGTCTGTACTTCCTGCTCAGAAAAACGTTCACACATTCCAGTATTACGAAAATCTCTGCTTGAAACACTGTTGGCCAATGCCTCATTGCCACTGACATCTCTATTCTAGAGATTCCCTCACCAGTTTTGTTTCGGAGCTGTGAAAAATATAATAGAGCCTTGAGGAACATTAGGACCTCCAGCCTCACAATTTGTACGCGTCGTATCGCATACCCTGTAGGGAAAGTCATAATTGTCCATCGGTTTCATCCAGTCCCCGTTCATACTCATCAACGGCCCTCTTTTAAAATATTCCAAAATACTTAAGTGACCACTCAGTCAACACAGAATCGCATGTGATAGTGCATATGAGTACAACGTGGAGGCGATATACGTTCATTCGTACATTTAACTCCATGTTAACTGTACGCATATCGCCTCCCCTTTATACTCATATCCGTTATTATATGCGATCTTGTGTTTACTGGGTAACCAGATCACCTAACCGCTTCTAATTGCATGCACTCACGGTAGCAGGTTGGCAATTGAATCTAGCGCTTTTGAGGCTGTGCATCGCTCCTTTAATAGCAATGCACGCACGAAGTTTAGCCAATAGAGAGCTATCGATCATTCCTTATCGTGCGCTGAGCCAGTTAACATGGCCTGGTCTCGTCACGGCATTCCTTGATTTAGAAGAGTTGTTTTTTCCCTAGTGGTTTTGCTTCTCGTGAAAATAGTGGAAGAGTGCGTAGGTGACAAGTGCACGTGTTGGAAGGTGCAGGTTTGCGTGGATGCAACACCTGCATTTCAACTTTAAAAACCTTCGACAACGATTACTCATCCCCGTAATCCCCTTCGAACAAAGCAGTCGGTGCAAACCACCGATCTCAAGCTACATCACAGCAGCAAGCAAGCGGGCTATTGTTCGACGATCGAGGTTGTTTACGTCGTCCGCTGTGTATAATATATAGCCAAGTGAACAGCTATTGTAGTGAAATTTTGCCTCGCAGCAGCGTGTGCGTCTGTCTCTCCCCCGTAGAGGGGAGAAACGATTAAAGTCAATTAGGGTGGTAGGCCTGATTGTCACCACTAGTGATAAGTTTTTTTTTCCTATTTTTTTTTTTTTTTTTCTGCATGGTATTTGCAAATTATTCTTCTTTTCTTTTTTAGTTAGCATTTAAATTAATTGATTGGTGAAGGGTTTTTTTTTGTGATTGTGGTTGTATTGTTGAGTGCATAATTATGGCCTCCCCTGAGGTTAAGGTTACTCGCATAAAGCATTACCACCCATTTTCTAAGGGACCTTGGGTTGTCTTTTTTCGGCCCAAAGATAAACCATTGAAAACTCTCGACATTTCGCGAGAATTGCTGCGAAAATATCCGGGTGTCTCGATTCACAAAGAGAGAATTAATAGACTGCGTGTAGAAGCGCCGAATTTCGAAATAGCTAATAAGATTGCTGACCACGAGATTTTTAATATCGAATATTGTGTATATGTCCCTTCGCGAGATGTGGAGATCGATGGCGTTGTCTCCGATGCGAGTCTGACTGTCGAGGACTTGAAACGAGCTTCTGGTTGCTTCAAGAACTCTAAAGTCGCTCGTGAACTTGTAACTATTCTGGATGTAAAACAACTACATTCAGCATCGTTGCAAGACGAAAAAAAAGTTTACCAACTGTCAGACTCGTTTCGGGTGACATTCGCCGGTTCTGTTCTCCCGAATTATGTAAAAGTGGATGGAGCTTTTTTCCCGGTGCGCCTTTATATACCGAGGGTATATAATTGTACCAACTGCAAAAGACTGGGGCATTCGGCCAGTCATTGCAGCAACAAATTTCGTTGCGGCAAGTGTGGTGAAAACCACACTGAGGATTCTTGCACACAAGCTGTGCAGAAATGTGTTTATTGTGGTGAGAATCCTCACTCATTGCAGGAGTGCCCAAGGTACAAAAGGCAATCTGTTGATGTGCAGCGTTCCATCACTGGACGCTCCAGGCAGACTTATGCAGAAATGCTTAAATCTGCAACAGCCGTTCTTGACGAAAACCAATTTTCGATTTTATCAGCTGAAGAATCGGACTCTGACTCATCTGATGTAGGTGATTCTACGGTGGTACACGCACCCGGATCTTCAAAAAGGAAACGTTCCTCTCCGAAAGTGCGCCGTAAGATAACAAAAGTCACCTCCACAAGATTGAAAAATGTTCAGGCTAATGGGGAGCAAATTACAAAACCGAAGGCTCCTATTGCTCCAACTCCTGGATGCAGTAAGGACTTCCCACCATTGCCCAAAAAGAAAAATAATAATAAAAATGCTTCTCCTCAACCTTTCCTAAAGGAACCCAAGTCCGATCGAGGATTGATAGCTTTTTCGGACATTGTGGCATTCATTTTAGACATGTTCAATATTCAAGACCCTCTTAGAAGCTTAGTTTCTGCCTTGCTTCCGACTTTAGAATCATACCTTAAGCAATTGACTGTTTCATGGCCCCTCCTAGCATCGATCATATCTTTCGATGGATAATTCATCGAATCAGGTCGGAGATATGATCACTGTACTACAGTGGAACTGCCGTAGTCTGGTGCCTAAACTAGACTCGTTCAAGTTTTTAGTTCACAATTCCGATTGTGATATATTTGCTCTTTGTGAAACATGGCTTTCTTCAGAGAATGAACTCAATTTCCACGATTTTAACATTATACGCCTGGATAGAGATGATTCTTATGGAGGAGTGCTTTTAGGGATCAAAAAGTGCTACCCTTTCTACAAAATTTCTCTACCAGCTCTTTCAGGCGTTGAAATCGTCGCTTGTCAAGTAACTGCAAAGAATAAAAACCTTTGCATAGCTTCAGTTTACGTTCCTCCCAGAACTTCCATTAGCCGTAGTCAACTCTGGAATTTAGTTTCTATTTTACCGTCCCCAGTATTGATTCTGGGTGACATGAATTCCCATGGTACTGGATGGGGGGACCTATATGATGACAATAGAGCGGCTATTTTTTATGATTTATGTGACGATTTCAATTTGTCAATTTTGAACACTGGTGAAGCGACACGTATACCTAAACCTCCTGCTCAAGAAAGCAGACTCGACCTATCTTTCTGTTCAAGATCGCTTTCATTGGACTGTCTGTGGAAAGTTCTCAATGATCCCCATGGTAGCGATCACTTACCAATCATTATTTCAATTAAGTGTGGCCCTCAACCTTCAGAACCATCTCGAGTTCCATTCGACCTCACAAGGAACATCGATTGGCAAAAATATGCAACGGCGGTAACAATCGGTACTGAATCCGTCGATACACTTCCACCGTTAGAAGAATATCGATTTCTTGCCGATCTGATCTACAAAAGTTCATTGGAAGCACAAAAAAGAAAAGTTCCAAGTGCACCCTTCAAAAGGAGACCAGCCACACCTGGCTGGGACGATGAATGCACAAAATTGTATTTACAAAAATCTGACGCTTTCAAAGCTTTTCGTAGACACATGACTTCCACTTACTTCGAGGAATATTCAAAGCTTGAAACACAGCTCAAACAACTTGTCAAAGCAAAAAAACGCGGTTATTGGCGAAATTTTGTCGAGGGACTCTCACGAGAAACCTCAATGACCACCTTGTGGAGGGTGGCTCGCAACATGCGTAACCGCTCTTCTTCCAATGAGAGTGATGAATACTCAAACCGATGGATATTCGATTTCGCAAAAAAGGTCTGTCCGGATTATGTTCCAGCAAAGCATATTTTTCGAGAAATGTCTCCAAGCGGTGGCTCTCTGGACAGACCATTCACAATGCTGGAATTCTCTATGGCTCTTCTTTCATCAAATAACTCCTCACCCGGATGCGATATGATAAAATTCAATCTTCTGAAAAATCTCCCAGATATCGCAAAAAGACGCTTGCTAGACCTATTTAACTCCTTACTACAAAACAACATAGTACCGCCTGAGTGGAGACAGGTCAAAGTAATAGCTATTCAAAAGCCTGGCAAACCAGCGTCTGACCATAACTCATACCGTCCGATTGCTATGCTTTCGTGCATTAGAAAATTGTTGGAGAAAATGATCCTTCGAAGGCTCGACCACTGGGTTGAATCGAATAACTTGCTATCAAATACACAGTTTGGGTTCCGTAAGAGCAAAGGAACAAATGATTGTCTAGCGCTGCTTTCCTCAGATATTCAACTGGCCTTTGCGCGCAAGGAGCAGCTGGCTTCAGTATTCCTGGACATCAAGGGGGCTTTTGATTCAGTTTCCATTGAAATCCTGTCAGATAATCTGCAGAGATGTGGACTTCCCGGAATTTTAAATAATTTTTTGCACAATTTGTTGTCAGAAAAGAAAATGATCTTCTCACTTGGAGAACTGACAACTTCCAGAACTAGTTACATGGGCCTGCCCCAAGGCTCATGCCTAAGTCCCCTTCTTTATAATTTTTACGTCAAAGACATTGACAATTGTTTGGCAGAACAATGCACGCTAAGACAACTTGCTGACGACAGCGTGGTCTCCTTAAGAGGCTCACATGCCGTAAACTTGCAAGGACCATTGCAAAATTCCCTAGATAACCTATCTTCTTGGGCTAGAAGTCTAGGGATCGAATTCTCACCGCAGAAAACTGAACTGGTAGTGTTTACTCGAAAGCGGTATCCAGCCCAATTGCAGCTTAATCTTTTGGGCAGAAACATTATCCAATCGTTATCCTTCAAATACCTTGGGGTCTGGTTTGATTCAAAGTGCACTTGGAATGCCCACATTACGTATTTGAAGCAAAAATGCCAAAAAAGGATCAACTTTCTTCGTTCAATTTGTGGCACATCGTGGGGTGCTCATCCGGGAGACCTCATTACCCTTTATAAAACAACCATTCTCTCTGTTCTTGAGTATGGCTCTTTTTGCTTTCTCTCGGCAAGAAAAAGTCACCTTCTAAAATTGGAACGAATTCAATATCGTTGTCTGCGTATTGCTCTTGGCTGTATGCACTCAACGCATAACATGAGTCTCGAAGTTCTGGCAGGAGTAAAACCCCTCCAGAATCGATTCTGGGAACTCTCGCTCAGAATATTAATCAAATGTGGAGTGAAAAACGCATTTGTAATAGAAAATTTTGAAGAAATGTTAGGGCTGAACACACAATCTCGATTTATGAGAATTTACCACCAATACATATCGTCGGATATGTGCCTTCCGTGCTATACTCCAGACCGCGCTCACTTCACCTATAGCAGTTCCTCAATTCATTATGATCTTTCCATGAAACAAGCATCTCATGGTATTCCGGATCAACTTCGTTCTATTATTATCCCCCGTATTTTCACTGAAAAGTACCAACACGTCAATTCAGAAAAAAGGTTTTTCACTGATGGGTCTCGCCTCAATGGATCCACTGGCTTCGGTGTCTTCAATGAAAACTCTAGCGCCTTCCACAAACTTCAGGAACCTTGTTCTGTTTATGTTGCTGAGCTGGCAGCAATCAACTTCGCATTGGGGATGATTTCCAACATGCCCGCAGACCATTACTTCATCTTCTCGGACAGCCTCAGTTCGATTGAGGCCCTTCGGTCGATGAAACCTAGTAAACACTCATCTTATTTCCTTTCAAAACTAAGGGAACAGATGAGTGTGCTGGTCGAAAGATCATATTTGATCACCTTTGTATGGGTCCCTTCACATTGCTCAATCCCAGGCAATGAGAAAGCGGACTCGCTCGCAAAGGTGGGCGCCCAGGAAGGCGATTTGTATGATAGACAAATTTCACACGATGAATTTTACCATTTAGTACGTCAGAGTACCCTTTCGAGTTGGCAAACCGATTGGGACACCGGAAATCTAGGACGGCTGTTACATTCCATCATTCCTATTGTTTCATCGAGGGCGTGGTTTAAGGACCTGCACGTTAGCCGTGATTTCATCCGTGTGATGAGTAGACTTATGTCCAACCATTACCAGTTAGATGCACACCTCTATCGAATTAACCTCGTGGACAGCAATCTTTGCCGGTGTGGAAACGGTTATGATGACATCGATCACGCAGTCTGGCAATGTACGGATAATTACGCCGCCAGAACACGACTTTTGAATACCCTAGAGGCCCAAGGAAGACAACCTTATGTTGCTATAAGAGATGTGTTGGGATCTCGCGATCTGTGCTATATGCAATCGATTTATGTGTTTCTCCAAATGTCTAGTATAAGAATTTAATCTGCTTGTGTTTTTGTTTTTCTTTATTCATTAGTTTATGTTTGTTTTGTTCCGACATCTTGAGGAGTTTCATCGTCGCCCAATGGTAACCACAACCGGCCGAACACAAAAATGGAGCCCTGACCATTCCGCACAAAGTTATGGTGCTGGCGACAACTATCTGATGAGACTACAGAATCCTATTTCCATGTTCCTTTGTCCAACCCATCCCCAAAAAATGTCACCTTATTTAACCTCGGGTAAACCGCGAGTAAACGGCCCAAGTCCTACTAATCCTAGTATTAAGTCATTCATTATACAAAAAACAATGAATTATCGGCTCCGTAAAGCTAACGCAATTGAGCCTCCCAAATAAACTAGAACTAGATAAAAAAATTCATTAAAACATCGTATTATTTTCATCATATCATCTTTGTATAATATTTATAATCATATTAAATTTTAAGGATGTGGAATTTCATCTATTATATACATGTAAATGTCTTTTTGTTTAAATATTTAAATATTCTTATATATTTCATATGTATTATAAAATGGATACATACATATTGTACAGGCATGATTTCATATTAAGGTCGTTTAAGACTGAACCAGGACTATATGGGAAGCAATAAACAACAATCCTGTCATTACAGGATACAATGGGGTGTAGCCTACATCATACACCATACATCATTTACTGGCATTTTTAGTGTATTTTGTACTGGATCATTCCGTATGAAAAATAAATTTGTTTTTCACGTTGGCAAGACTTTCATTATTTCTTTGAATAATGTTGCCAAACATTTGCACGCGGTAGTGTAGCGCAACTCTTGGAAGACCAAAGTCAACTCTGAATGAATCGAATTTTTACGCTTCGTAGGAGGAAAGCAAAGCAGAAGTCACTAACTGCTGACTGGTGGAAAACTAGTTGCGTTGCGTGAAAAGCGCTCCCCCTCACTGACAAGCCGATGGCATTTATTCACTATACAGCAATCCCCCGAAAATCACGGATAATCGGTTGCAACTTATGGGAATTTAACCAATTGAACAGGAAGTTGCTGATAAGCAAATAACATGCAATCGGATGCAGGGGTGAACAGACCACCCTCCATGCTATTCTAGGGACCACCTTCTGCATGTTACAGCTCTCTTTCCGTAGATGCGTCATGCAATCAGCTCCTCAGATAATATGGTCGCCATCCAAAGTACACGTTCAGTGGTATCAGGTAAATCGTCTATACTGAAGGGCTGTTTGAAAACACGAATGGGCCCCCGACGTTCTTGTGGTTAGTATGATGTGGAGGCAGTGCTTTGTTTTTATTTTTATACTTTCTTTAAAGCTTCCCTGTTCCGCATAATGAATGTATGAGCGGGAGATTTCCAATGCTGATTAAAGCTGAACAATGCATTAGGTCCTAAGTAACATTGAGAGATTCTCTTCGTCGACTTTCTCTTTCGTTAATAGTTTGTCTATTAAACGATTTGCTGATGTTTTTGACGTATTGGATCCTTAATTACACTTTATATTACCGTACTGTGTGTTGAAAATACTTGAACATGTTTTTACATAGCCGTAGGAACGCAAAGAGAAAGTCGACGAAGAGAGTCTCCCAATGTTACTTAGGACCTAATGCATTGTTCAGCTTGAAAAATAGTTTATTATCACAAATCAGCACATTTTTGGAAAGCATCACTACCCAGGGGAGCTGTTCCATTATCCATCTTATGATCCTTTATTCATTTGATTCCTTCTGTTTTTAAGTTTCTTTACTTTCAACAACAAATAAAAATAACGATGAGATGATTTCGTTGGCTTTCAGTCTTTTCAATAGAGGGAACAAATACTTTTTCTGTTTTCCAACGTTTCGAGGTAATGTATTTCGCCTTCTTCTAGGGATCAAGGCAAAATATACAGAGGCGACGTCTGTTTCTGTTTCGTTGAGGGGACTGAAGGCCAGAGAAATCATCTCAGCATTACAAAGTTACAGTCGATAATCAGTTACAATACAATAAAAAATAAATAAAAAGTTAGAAATCAGATGGTTATGGGTCAATCTTTTGTATTCAAATAGCACGAACTGCAAGGTTATGAGATGAAAATGGGATTGGTAACCCTGGATACTTTGAAAATTTATTTATTTGTTTATATCTTCGAATAAAAATATAACGCACAGACATTGATCAAGAGGGTTATTCTGCCCGTACTGTGAACGATGAGCAGAGCGTCGAAGATATTGCGTTCTACGAAAAGATCTAGAAGGAGCGTTAAAATATAGTTTTGCCAAGAGTTCTGATGTTATTTCCAAGCAGGTCAAACATGAAAAGTTGTTGCAGATTTATCCACCTGCTTTGTAGAGTTGGTAGATTGATGAGTGTGCAGCGATGTTCATCAGGCGGCAGTAGGAATCTATTTTGCCAAGGAAGCTTTCGGAGTGCATATCTCATGAAACTTTTTTGCACTCGTTCTATGCGATCAATCTAAACGGCATGATACGGGGTCCAAATTGTAACCCTTTATTCAAATAAGCTACGAAAGAGACATAAAAGGCATACTGTTTAAAATCCGCACACATAAAATTCATTCTCAAAACTTGAGTTTTTATCCGATTATCTCCAAATTTTCAGGGGGTGAAAAGGAACAATTAAAGTTAGTTTTGGCATCATTCATTTAATTTATTTTACCTTTATATCCCAATGCGCGAACCTTGGCCTTAACCCCAGCCATAAGGTTCTACAGGACCTCATAATCGACAGTTTTTTTGCATATTGCTCCTTCATAATGGCCCAGTATTTTTCTATTGGCCGCAGTTCCGGAATGGGGGGGGGGGGGGGGGTTCAGAACTTTCGGCACGAAATCGACATCATTCGCCTTATACCACTCTAGCTCGCCCTTCGTGTAGTGGCATGATGCTAAATCCGGCAAGAAGTCCGTCGGACCGTCGTGAGCCTTCAGGAGAGGGAGAAGCCGCTTTTGGAGACACTCTTCCAAATACACCTGTACATTCATGGTGCTTACGGTAAAGAAAGGTGTACTACGCTTTCTGAAAGAACAAATCGCTTGCCAAATTAAGAACTTCTGGGCGAACTTCGACATCTTCTGTGTCCGGAGGTTCTCGGGAACATCACACTTATCCTTGGCAGTCACATACAGGTTTCCTGAAATCTGGTTAAAGTTCCTCTTCACATATGTCTAGTCATCCATTACGCAGCAGTGTGGTTTCGTTGACTTCTGGTCGTACAACTTCCGGGCACGGCTTTTTGCGACCATATTCTGTTTCTCGTCATGGTTTGGGGACTTTAACGAACCTTAAACGTACGTAGTCCAGCTCGAATTGTGGAATTGTACGCATGGCCTGTACTCGAAAAAAATACACCAGACAAAAGTGTTCGCCAAAAATTTATTTTATGTCAGATTTTCTTGAAACTTTCAGGGAATGAACTCATACATATGGATTATGTTTCAGCATAATTACTTTGATCAATTTCCTTTCCATCGCTGAAAGCCCGCATCTTTCCCTTAAAACCCCTCATTACATTTTGTGCAATGGTGGAGCCGACCTTTTTGGTCACTTTTATCCAATCTTTTTTCAACTCCAGCTCGTTCTTAAACACCTTGGACGATTTTCGAACTTTGGCCTTCATTATGGCCCAAAATCTTCCCACCGGACGAATCTCTGGTGAATTGGGGGGTTGGCGGTTTTTGGTACAAAAACTACGTTATTGTCTCTTGTACCAATCCAATGTCGATCGCGCGTAATGGCATGATGCCAGGTCCGGCCAAAATAATATCTCGCCTCCGTGGGACCGCAGGAAGGGCAACAGACGCTTCTGGAGGCACTCGGTGCGGTAAATTTCGCTGTTGATGGTACCCCTGGTGATGTACGGTTTAAAAACCGCATTGGCATATGGCCTGCCAGAGCAAGTATTTTTTGGCGAATTTGTCCACTTTCTTCTTCTTTATGTCTTCCGGAACATCAAACCGTGATTTGGCAACGTAGAACTCCAGCTCCGGTATCTGCGTTGCGTCTGCCTTGATGTAGGACTCGTCATCCATAACCACACACATCGGTTTCGTTAACCACTCTCGATACAGCTTCCTTGCGCGGGATTTGGCCGCCGTGTTTTCTTGATCAGGCCGGTTCGATGCCTTGCGGACCTTGAATACATGAAGCCCAGCTCGTTTCATGGCTTGCTGAACGAACCAGGTGGAACACTTTGCCTTCAGAGCCGCGTCGCGAATCGAAAAGTTCGGATTACACTTGAAATAATCAAACACCTTCCGGGACTTCACAGGGTCAGCTGTCTGAGCGTTTGGGCATTTTTAATTGCTGATGTGGCGGAAGTGTGGCATCACATAACATGTCAAAATTTCGAGTCAAAGTCTTGTGGCGCGAGGCGATCGTCGACAAGATATTTTGACATGCTAGCAGGTACCGCACCTCCGCCACATCAGTAGGTGCCTGGCCTTAGAGCTTGGAAGCAATTTGAAAGTTTACACAAAGTTATCGATTAATTTTGTTCTTTATTAAACGTCTCTCTGTGATTGTATATTGCTTATTTTAGATCGATATTAGAATACTGTAGCGATGTGATGTGTGCTCTCCTAGAGAGTAGAGTCTGTACACAAAATTTGTTATATGCGTAGGATCCTGCACCCTTCACCTTCATATAAAACTTGATATGTGCATATCAACACAGAAACACGGAAAAAGAATTCACAATGGTCTCATTATAATAAATATCATTTCACACATAATTGATTCAATGGAAAAAATATTAATATATAGGTTTTTTGTATCAATTTGGCATCTGAAACACCGTCATAAATTAGCATTTTAGCATTAGCATTGACGTTTGCACACCTCGTGGATGGAGCTCCGATGAGGAATAATTCGTTGAAGACATTGTATGTCACCATGAAACGAAATCAGTTACTGATACCCCAACAAACATCGGTGTTGAATTAGAGCTTGTTCAAACAAATTTGGAGAAGCTATTCAGCTATTCTAGAAGAAACAGCTGAATAGCTTCTCCAAATTTGTTTGAACAAGCTCTAATTCAACACCGATGTTTGTTGGGACGTTTCTTCACGCAATAATCTTCACAGAGACACTCCTCGATCGCTCACCTGGCCACGTCCATGCAACCGTTAGAGATAGGGAGGATTTGATATCTACCTTAAGAAGACACGGGGAACCCACGCAGCCGTCAGTAGATATCAAAGGAAAGGGGAAATGAATAGTTGGAGAGAATAGATAAACAGAATGGTGTACAGAACAAAAAAATATTGAAAAATGGTCGTTGGGAACATCTAGTCTAAGAAAATTATGTGAGGCTCCATTTCCTTCGAACGGTTGAGACATAAGCATTAACTTAAGTCGTAGCCACATATGGCTTATGGTTATAGCGCCATTACTCGCTCTCTGAAAAGAGAAGAAAGTCTGAAAATGCCCATCGTCATCCAGCGGTAGGGACTTAATTAATTAATTAGTAAATTTCCTAGCTTTGTACGGCTAAAGTTCCATTACATACTCTCTGGAAATAGAACATCTTAAAATGGAAATGACTCACCAAATTCTTCATACGAACAACACCCGGAAGGCATACCCACACACTATTTCTCCATCGGTTAAAAATCTTCTGCTTTGCATCCTGCTTGTGCATCGATCGCCAACTTTAGCTCGCCTGAAATCTGCCGACAATCCGGATAAGTTTTTCGCACTTTTCATTTACCCGAGGGTGAACGATTTGACCATGCAACACTACGAGAACTCGGCCACCGAAATATTTTCACAAAAAAAAACGTCCATTAAACAACTCAAAACACGAAAAATCGGAGGGAAATTTTCGGTATCTGAGACACCGTCATAAATTTGCACAAATTATCACCATACTACCCTTATAAAAATTGGACCTATTAGTCACATGATGGCTGTATACAATAAGCAAAGTAATTCTATCGACTATAAAATTAATGAAAAAAAATTAAAACGTCATTTCCAAAATTGAATAGTCATTTTTTCATTTTTGTAAATTCTGTTACATACAAACAGCACAAATTGTAGTAAATATTACAACATAGAGTGGATTAGCGGCTAATGATAATGAATGTAAAATAACGGTCTATAAACTTGATTGACGACAAATTAATTGATAAATATACCTTATTCCGGCATGTTCCACGGATTTATAGAATATTTATTGTTCCAGAATATCTGGTAATCGGTGGTTCTATCCAACTGCGAATTAAATAACACATAATTGATTAACTTTTTTTTTCCCTGTTTCATAATGATGACATTTATGATTATCTCCTTAAATACTTATGTTCAAATCTACTGTGCAAAGATAAATTCACTGCAACAAGACTGATTAAGATTTCACTATCGTTAGAAAAAAAAACTATAATCATAATTATTTTAGCCCTTCGGTGACACGCCAAAAGTCATTGTACCATGTATTTACTCCCTCTGCGTTCACACCTGTAGCAACTTGGTTCGCGTTTTTTTTTCTCAAGCCACCCTTTCATTATCTTTACAGCCTATAAGTGAGTAAAATTTACTTTTGATTTTCATGAGCCGCATACAGAAAATTCAGTTCATTTCCCACATAAATTTAATTTTGTGAAAGTTAGGCGCCCACCAAATCATCTCACTTCGTTCAGCGAAAGAAGAAAGTCCGTTCGATGCAGCGCTCCGTTATTTTGGAAGATTTTTCGAGTGCGATCATGGGCCAAAATCTATTAGGTTTTTTTCTGAAAATCTATTCACTTCAGTGAAAAGGGTGAATATTGAGTTTTTTTTTCTAAGAAGGCAGTGTGGTTTTCGAGTGAAATAAGAAAATCAAGCAGTGCTTGCTGGCGAGTCATCATGCCACTCATTTTCGCTTCATCCCCGCGTGGTGACGCTAACCAGCGATGCACCACTACATCGCCAACAGTCATCCGACATCGGCGAGCGAGTGCACCAGAAGGCTGATCGGATTCACCCGTACACCTACGCAGCGCACCGCTCCCCGCTGCCCGCATAGGAGTGCGACGTTCAGGCATACGGTGCGTCAGCAGCAGCAGCAGCAGCAGCAACAGATCAGTAATATTAGTTAAGTTTTTTTCCTCTGTCTCTCATCCCACTAGAGTTTAGCGTTAATTTGTGTGTGTTCCTGTTTCGTGTTTGTGTGTGATTTAAAATATTGGGGGCGATTCAACGCTCCCACAAGTAAGACAAATCGTGCATGTTGAAGAGGTTTCTTCTACATGGACAGTTTTAGCTGAAAAAGTGCCTTTGCCACCTGATGATGGGGAGGCACAAATAAATTTCCGGCCGCGATCTTATCCAATGGACTCGGTCGGTCCATGGGTTGTCTACTTTCAGCCCAAAATTAAACCTCTGAACGTGTACCAAATAACTACTGATTTGACGAAGCGATTCTCAGCCGTGACAGAGATCACGAAAGTTAAATTTAATAAACTCCGTGTTGTCGTCTCTAACATGAAGCAGGCTAATGAGATTGCTTCCTCCCAGCATTTTACACTGGAATATAGAGTTTATATTCCAGCTCGTGATGTGGAGATTGTAGGAGTGGTCACAGAGGCGAGTCTGTGCACTGAAATTTTGGAGAAGCGGGCGGTTGGCCGATTCAAGAACCCTCTGCTCCCCAGTACAGATACTGGAAGTAACAAAATTAGTGAAAATATCGCACAGCGAGGGTAAAAAAAAGTTACCCCCACAGACTCGTTTCGGGTGACCTTTTCTGGCTCTGCCCTTCCTCACTACTTAGAACTGGACAAACCTTTATAGAGTGAATTTTCCTCCTATTCCAGGTATTGAAGTTGTCGCATGTCAGACTGTTATTAAAAATAAAAGCCTTTGCATTGCTTCTGTTTATATTCCTCCTAGAGCCTCAATAAACCAAAAACAACTTTCAGATATTTGTTCGGTTCTTCCTGCTCCGCGGTTGGTCATAGGTGATTTTAACTCTCACGGTACAGGCTGGGGATAACTGTACGATGACAACCGGTCTTCTTTGATATATGACCTCTGTGACAACTTCAATATGACCGTTCTCAACAATGGAGAAATTACACGCTTTGCTGGTCCATCCTCATTTGGCAGTAGGTTAGACCTCACACTTTGCTCGAATTCATTATCGTTGGACTGCACGTGGAATGTGATCCAGGATCCCCACGGTAGTGATCATTTGCCTATTAAAATTTCGGTTGCCACCGGGCTCACTCCGCCGGAATCGATCAACGTCACCTATGATCTAACTCGTAATATCGATTGGACAAGGTTCAAGACAGCAATAGATGAAGCCGTAACAACAAGGGCTTCCACCACTGGAGGAATATAACTTCCTCTCCAACCTGATTTTGGAAAGCGCACTTCAAGCTCAAACTCGACCAGTTCCAGGAACGTCATTTCGCAGGAAACCTCCTTCCCCATGGTGGGATCAGCAATGCACCGAGGTTTACCGCAAAAAGTCCGACGCGTTCAAAGTTTCTCGTAGACGTGGAACACCTGAGCACTTCGAAAGGTACACGGCTCTCGAACGAGAATTTAAGAGCCTCATCTAGGCCAAGAAACGCGGTTACTGGCGACAATTCGTAGACGGGCTATCGCGTGAAACGTCGATGAATACCTTTTGGAATACGGCGCGAAGATTGCGTAACAGAACAACGAACAACGAGAACGAGGAATATTCGGACAAATGGATCCTCAAGTTCGCGCGAAAAGTTTGTCCAGATTATGTGCCAGCACAAATGTTTCCTCGCGAAACCACGAATTCGATAGATGAGATCAGCCAACCTTTTTCAATGGTAGAACTCTCTCTCGCACTCCTTTCCTGTGGCAATACGGCTCCAGGGGCTGATAGAATCAAGTTCAACTTGCTTAAGAACCTTCCAGACGTCGCTAAGAGGCGCATGTTGCACTTGTTTAATCAGTTTCTGGCTCTCAACATTGTACCGGATGACTGGAGACGGGTGAGAGTTATTGCCATTCAAAAACCTGGTAAAACCGCGTCCGACCACAACTCCTATCGACCTATCGCGATGTTATCGTGTATTCGAAAGTTGTTGGAGAAAATGATCCTTTTCCGTCTGGACAAATGGGTTGAGACGAATAACCTGCTTTCAGATACTCAATATGGTTTCCGTAGGGGTAAGGGCAGTAAGCTTTTATTAGAAAAAAGCAAATGGCTTCTGTATTCTTGGATATCAAGGGGGCTTTTGATTCAGTATCTGTTGAAGTTCTTTCAGATAAACTCCACGCTTGTAGCTTTTCTCCATTAATGAACAATTTTTTGTACAATTTGCTGTCAGAGAAACATATGAGCTTTTCTCATGGAAACTGGATCATGTTTAAGCCCCCTTTTGTATAAGTTTTATGTCAAAGACATTGACGGTTGTCTAAGTGACAACTGTACGTTGAGACAACTTGCAGATGACGGCGTAGTGTCTGTCTCGGGGCCCAACGGGTCGATGTGTAAGGACCCTTACAAGATACCTTAGACAATTTTTCTACATGGGCTCTAGAGCTTGGTATCGAATTCTCTACGGAGAAAACTTAGTTGGTAGTTTTTTCTAAGAAGCATAACCTTGCACAACCGAAGCTTCAAATTTTGGGTACACCGATAACTTATTCTATGTCATTTAAATATCTTGGGGTCTGGTTCGATTCAAAGTGTACCTGGAGATGCCACATTGAGTATCTGAAGCGAAAATGCCAACAAAGGATCAACTTTCTCTGCACAATTACCGGGACCTGGTGGGGAGCGCATCCGCAAGATCTTCTAACGTTGTACCGGACAACGATTTTGTCGATTATAGAATACGGTAGTTTTTGTTTTCAGTCAGCGGTTCGGTCGCACATCATCAAACTGGAACGTATTCAGTATCGGTGTCTTCGTATCGCGTTAGGTTGTATGAACTCGACTCATACCATGAGTCTTGAAGTGCTGGCTGGCATGTTGCCACTCTCGGATCGGTTTTCAGAATGATCTCTCCGGCTCCTCACCAGGTGTGAAGTAATGAACCCCCAGAGAGAGAAGCTGCTTGAGTTGAATCCTCAAACCCGCTTCATGACTTTGTACCATTTGTACATAACACAGGATGTCAGCCCTTCGCTGAATATTCCCAATCGTGTTTGCTTCTCCGACTTCGGAAATTCGGTTCATTTTGATTTATCTATGAAACAGGAGCTTCGTGGAATTCCAGAGCATCATCGTCCTATGATTGCTCCGGTGATATTTGCTGCAAAGTTTGGCATAGTTGATTCCACCAAAACGTTTTTCACTGACGGGTCTTTGATAGAGGACTCCGCTGGCTTTGGTGTATACAATGAAAACTATAGCGTCGCTCGTAAACTTCAAGCACCTTGTTCTGTTTTTGTCGCGGAATTGGCAGCAATTCATTTTTCTTTAGAAACTGTTGCCTCTTTTACACCGGATCAATACTTCATTTTCACGGATAGTCTTAGTTCTATAGAGGCTATTCGCTCCTTGAGGCCGGTAAAGCACACCTCTTATTTTCTTATGAAAATACGAGGTCTTCTAAGTGCTTTATCTTCACGTTCTTTTATTATCACCTTTGTGTGGGTCCCTTCTCATTGTTCGATTCCTGACAATGAGAAAGCGGACTCGCTTGCAAGGGTGGGCGCTATCGAAGGCGATATTTATGACCGACAAATCGCCTTCAACGAATTTTTCTATATTTATCGTCAGATATCACTCGATAGCTGGCAGTATAAATGGAGTGAAGCAGATTTGGGGCGATGGCTACATTCTATCACTCCTAAGGTGTCTAAGAAATGTTGGTTCAGGGGATTGGATGTGGGTCGAGACTTCATTCGTGTGATGTCTCGCCTCATGTCCAATCATTATTCTTTAGACGCTTATTTGTTCCGTGTTGGGCTGGGAGACAGCAATCTCTGTGAATGCGGACAAGGTTACCAAGACTTATTTGGGTTATTTGGTTTTGTGCTGAGCATCGTGGAGTCAGATCTGAGCTTTATGATTCCCTTCGGGCTCGAGGTAGACAACCCAATGTACCGATTCGAGACATTTTGGCTGCACGCGATCTGGAGTTTATGAAACTCATTTATGTGTTTTTGACTAACATTAGCCTTAGATTGTAGTTTGATTAACTTACTTGTTTAGGTTAAATTTTTGAGGATTGTGTGCATCGGTGTGTGATTGTGGTTGTGTGTGTGAGTGTTGTTGTGTGTGTGAGTGAGTGATTTTTTTTTAAACGCTCAATTAAAAAATTGTAATTTGAAATTCTAGATATAAGAAAACCATTGTTCCTTATGCTTTGTTTAAAGTTTCCACCGCAATTTTCCCATCCATAAAATTGTAATTCCTTTTAACCTCGAGACGGCTACGAGTAATCGGTTCCACCCCCTTAACCTTAGTTCTATGATAACTGATGTATATAAACATGAAAACTTGGCTCAGTAAAATTGATTCGATTGAGCCTGTACAAATAAATGAATTCATAAAAAAAAAACAAGAAGTCTTAGATCTAACATTTTGCAATAGTGCAATTTATGAAAGAATTGCAAATTGGGAAGTTTCTGAAGAAACGTCATTGTCAGATCATAGACACATTATGTTTGAATGGAGTGAGGGGAATCGGTCAACTACTACGTTTAGAAATCCTAGGAAAACTAACTGGGATCAATATGTACAGTGTTTGAATTCGGAGTTATTTACAGAAGGTGGAAAGATCGATTCTGTTCAGAAATTGGAATCGTTTTCCCAAAAGGTAAATGATAAGATTTTAAATTCTTTCACCACTAGTTGTCCTATCAAAAAATCGTCCTCTAACAGGGATGTTCCATGGTGGAACTCTAAATTGGAACGTCTGCGTAAAACATCTCGTAGATTGTTTAATAAAGCGAAAAAAACCTCAGATTGGACCCCCTATAGGAGTGCACTTACTGAGTACAATAGAGAAATAAGAAAATCCAAACGAAGATCCTGGGTTCTGACGTGTGAAAACATAAGCAATAGTCCGGAAGTCGCAAGACTTCAGAGGGCTCTTGCAAAGGATCATACGATTGAACTTGGGCATCTGAAAAAATGAGGATGGAGTTTTTACAAAAACTCCTAGTGAAACGTTAAAGTTGATTATGGAAACACATTTTCCTGGATCAGTTTTGTGTGTAGATCCAATCAGAGATGGATCACTTGAAGATGAAAGAAGTTCTACAAGGACATCTCAAATGTCTGTTAGAACAAAAATCGCCGCAAATGACTTGGCTGATAAAATCTTTAAGAAAGCCAGGGTAGAAAATGCGTTGAGATCTTTTCAGCCTTACAAATCTGCAGGAATGGACGGGATATTTCCAGCATTACTTCAAAACGGCGAAGCAGTGTTGATCTCGCCATTAATTGAGATTTTTAAGGCAAGTTTAAGACTCAACCATATTCCAACTTCATGGACACAAGTAAAAGTTATCTTCATACCTAAAGTAGGAAAGCGAGACAAGGCGCATCCTAAATCATACAGACCCATTAGTCTTTCATCAGTTTTATTAAAGACTATGGAAAAAGTGTTGAATGATTATATCAATTCAAATTACATGAACAAGCATCCACTATTGGTTTTTGTGTGGAGGTGTGGGGGGTTAGGAAATTTGGAAACTTTTTTTTTTGTTTGTTTTTTTGGGGGTTTAATTTGGTAAGGAAAAGAGAAATCACTGAGGGGGTTCGTTTATTACAGTACGGGCAACGAAAGGTTGTCCCCAAGGAGGAGTCCTCCCACCACTAATGTGGTCCTTAGTTGTAGACGATCTTCTAAGAAGCTTAGAGGAAAAAGGTTTCGAGGTTGTAGGTTTTGCAGACGATATAGTCATTATAGTGAGGGGAAAATTTGACAACATCATTTCAGAAAGAATGCAATGGGCCCTAAAATTTACCCAGTCTTGGTGTATCAAGGAGGGCCTTAGCATTAATCCATCAAAAGTAGTAATTGTACCTTTCACTAGGAAAAGGAAGTTTAGTCTAAAAGCGTTTCAGCTAGGAGGATTAAAGATTCATCTTAGTGAACAGGTTAAATACTTAGGAGTGATACTGGATGCCAAACTGAACTGGAATGCTCATCTTGAGCATGTGATCGGCTCAATAACATTTGGCAGAAAATGAGGTCTAAGACCAAAAATGATAATGTGGATTTATACATCCATAATGCGTCCAAAAGTAACCAATGCTTCTTTTGTGTGGTGGCCAAAAACAAAAGAGGCTACTGCACAGAAAAAGCTTGCAAAACTTCAACGGCTAGTATCCATTGCTATAACGGGAGCGGTGCGCAGCACTCCGTCAAAATCGTTAAATGCGTTTCTAAATCTGCTGCCCTTGCACGAATACGTGCAACTAGAAGCGGAAAAGAGTATGCTTAGACTTAAACGGCTGAAAACTTTCCTGTCTGGTGACTTAGTCGGTCACCTGAGCATTTCACAAAGCTTTCAAAATGGGCCAGTGATGTATATGAATGGAGACTGGATGAAACCTGTGGAAAACCATGACATCCCTTACAACATATGTGAAACGTCACGTATAGATTGGGAAGTCGGAGGTCCCACTGTTCGTCATGGCTCCATAAAATTCTTCACAGATGGCTCAAAAATTGGAACAAAAACGGGAGCAGGAATCTTCGGCCCTGGGGTAGAAATCTCAGTGGCGATGGGAAACTATCCAACGGTTTTCCAAGCGGAGATCTTTGCTATAATAAAATGTGTTAACGTTTGTCTGAAGAGGAAATATAGATATGCAAATATTTGTATTTTTACAGACAGCCAAGCGGCACTCAAAGCGTTAAGTAATTATAAATGCACATCCAAACTTGTCTGGGAATGCATTCTTTCACTGCGAAAGGTGTGCCAAGAGAACTCGGTAAATTTATTCTGGGTTCCGGGACACTGTGGCATTGAAGGCAATGAAAGGGCAGACGAGCTTGCTAAACAAGGTTCAAATGCACAGTTTATTGGCCCAGAACCATTCTGCGGTATATCATACTGTGCCATAAAAATGGAATTAAAATCTTGGGAAGAGCAAAGGGTGATGACCAATTGGTTGGTCACCACAAAGTGTGTTCAAGCGAAAAGGTTTATAATTCCAAATGTTACAATTAGTAAAAAGCTTCTGGAGCTCAATAAGAGAGTTCTTTGTACCTATACTGGCCTAGTAACCGGACATTGCCCGAGTAGATATCATTTGAAAAACATTGGCCAGGTTCAGAATGATATCTGTCGTTTCTGTAACATGGAACGTGAAACCTCGGAACATCTGCTTTGCAGTTGTGATGCTTTGTACAAGAGCAGACTTAAATTTCTGTACAGTGGCTATATGCAACCTAAAGAAATTTGGACTGCAAATCCTAGAAAGGTGGTGGGTTTTATAAACTCAATTATGCCTGACTGGGAGACGCGTCTTAGGCTGGTCACTTGACAAATGGTGATCTAGCTTTAAGATGCGAATTAGAATAGTAAACAGGGGTATACCACAAAAGTTCAACTCAGTGGACGCTGTGGTTCTACGCCCCAACAAAAAAAGTGACGAAAGATTTACTCTTTTTGTCACACGTGCAAATTGCTTGCCCACACAAGGTATTTTTTGGGAAATTTCGATGCCTTCTTCGTTCTGAAATGCTCAGCTGTAGCATTTCTGGCCATAGCAGAATAAAAAGCCAGCCCTGGAAGCTGCTTGAAATCCTCCAGGACATAAGTTTCATCGTCCATAACAACGCATGAAAACTTCGTCAAATATTCGCAGTACAAACGTCGAGCCCGTGATTTTGCTGCCAAGTTCTGTTTGTCGTTGCGATTTGGAACTGTTTTTACTTTATACGACTTAAGTCCCAAACGTTGTTTTGATTTTTGGACAAAACCAGGCGACATCCCTATTTTACGAGCCACCGTTCGAATGGAGAGATTTGGGTTTTTCGTTAATATCCTTTTCACCTTTCGGTCCATGACAGGATCAGCGCGTCCAATGTTTTTGTCACTTCTCGGTTTCCTCGCCACCGTCAAACGTTCCGAAAATGATTTGAGCACTCTGCATCAATTTTTCTATCAAGCAAAAATAAAAAAAAAACATATGAAACTAAGCCATGACGGCGTACAACATCCTTAATATGAAGAAGTTCAGAAAGAAAAAAATAAATGCCTAATTAATCGTGCAAAGCGTTGTTTTAGAATGTGATATAAATGCATTCGTTTCATCAATTCTCGTTGATAATCTTTAAACATTTTTGTTTCTCTCTAGTATATTCAAGGTTATCCAAAATTTACTTGAGTTGCGAACTTCATATCAACAGTTGTAACAATAGCTTTTAGGGCTATATAAAGTAACGAAATCTGTTGAAATATATTAAACGAACGTTTTGGAAGGTCACCAGTCATTATCAGATAATTTTGAAATGATCTAGGTCATCCAAACTGTCATTGAGTTCAGAACTTAAGATCTACAGTAGTAACTATAGCTTTTTGGGTTATACAATGTTACGCTACGTATTCAACCATATTCAGTGAATATTTTCGAACGCAAAAAAAAAACATTATGAGACAAACTGGGATGATCTAGATTATCCAAACTGTCCGGAAGTTCAAAACATAAGATCTACAGTTGTAACAACTGTTCCGCTGGAGACCTTCCGTCACTGGATTCAGATTGGTTAGCAAGCTACTAGTTCAGAAATTGTAGCATTGACTGCGTCTGGTATTGATGGCGAAGATACCAGACGATTTCATCACGAAGATTATTTGAATTTTACTGACACGTTTTGTGCTGTGCTAAGACAAATTATGTTTTACTTGTTTGTATTCCTCAATTTTTGTTGAATAATGTAGTGTGCAGTTAAGAGAATAGGAGGATTTTTACGCCACATGGCTTTTCCCTATTACATTCCAATAAGATGTTAAGTCAGTTGGAATTATATCAATAAATAAATAAATAAATAAAAAAATA